>DWDX01001913.1:0-16760 GCA_018245675.1 Agara michaeli | reverse complement strand
CGCCGCGCCGTCTGCCGCCCGCCGCGCGACCTCGCAGCCGAGCAACCTTGAGCCCGAGGCTTCCGATCGTATTGCGGTATACGCGTGCTTCATAATTGAGTAATTAAACTTATTTTTTTTGGCATTCAATTGACGATCGAACGAACAGATTATTTAATAACGAACGATCGCTGTAGAGATCGTTTATAGAAATCGATATTTACAGCTATACTCCTCAAATTCAAATCTGAAGAAACTCTGGAGTCCCAATCGAGGCTAGTCAAAGTTTCAAACGTAAGTTGCCCGGCGTTCGGGTATTCGACGATTTCAGTTAAACATGCCGCCATAACTAACATTGCAGAAGCGACGGTATTCACGATAATATCAATATAAATTGGGAGTACCGGAGTTCGAGCAAGTCTGTAATTGCCACAAAATCGTAAAATAAGAAGCCAATGCCGGCTATAAATCAATCGCACTTTAATACACATCGTCCGAGGGTGACCGCAAAAATTGGCCGGAAAGGATCGTAACTTTGCAGCGCCAATACACCGACGTGGAGCGACGTTCACCGAGCACACGTGGCCGGCTTTTACCGCATGCAGCTACGCGCTCTCGCAACACGGCTACGACCAGCCTTAACCGTTCGTCGACGATTAAGGCAATTATTGCGCAACGTTACCTTCGGGCTCCACCGGATAGATATTCTCCGAATACGCGATGCGGGCGCGAGCTCGGTCCGCGAACCGAAGCTCCGGCACCGACGCCAGCCGACAATGTTATTTAACATCGAGGCGGTCGTATGAGTCACACTTGCATTAGCTACCGCTCTACGTTTCTGTTACCGGCTGTAGCAATTAGCACATATTGTGTTGCAATATATTTCCTAATAAATATATTGCATCACAATAAAACACATAGTTGAAATATTATATAGCGAAACTTCATCCGGCAATAGCAGCCATTTATGTAGCTCGAGTGAGCTTCCGACATCGAGGACGACTAAAGATTAAAGCCGAGACTTTCAAATTTTATTACGTAGGACAAGTACTCGTAATGATAACTATACTTAATATTTATTTCTCAAAAAGAGTCTATATAAATGATACATATCGAAACAAGGGCGAATGTGCCACGTACTGACACGTGCCCGCACTGGACCCTAACGAACATTAAGCTCGTAGTTGAGTAGGAGTATGGTTCGCTCGGGAACGTCACCGCCGCACCGCCGCCTGTCTCTATCGTGAAGCTAATTGTTGTCATAACTATGTACCTACGTGTGTTTCGATATTCACAATGATGTCGAAGCCGGCCACGTTCATTCCGGAGGCGACCGGCTCGGCCCTCGAGAGTAGCGCGGCTGTCTGTTGCCGACCCGAACAATAAGTATGTATTATATCGCATTCATATATGCGGTGACCGTGACACAGTCATTAAAGTGCCTAATTTGGAATCGCATAGCCGCGCGTGGCCGCATAATAATAATAATAATAATTGGGCCGCGTCCAAGTATTATTATTATTATTAGTGCAGGTCAGATATAACAATGTACATACACGCCTCGTCCATTGAAGCTCACACATGCAGACACATACTCGCTTAACGTCAGTTGAATTAACAGAATTAATACATTTTAAAAATATTCGTCACGATGCAACATTACGTTTAAACGGACTCGACAATTACTGACGCACGATTGCCAATGAGTTGCGTCAAGCGGCGGCGCCGGCGGCAGCCGGAGTCCCGTTTCTTCAGCGCGCTTGATTGTATCTCGTGAGTCAACGCCGCGTCCGGGAGTACGTGGCTCCGGACACGACCGCGGTACGTACGGCCCGGTGCAGAGTGCACCTAATTCCCAACGGTTTTCTTCTGGTGATTCCTCCATTATAAAGGAGTAACAACACTGTACCTACTTCTAAAACGTATCGGACCAAATAATGACTTACAGTTTTTGTAAGATTTTAACGAGGTTCTCTTGAACCGTGTTATCCATTATTGGCACAAAAATGAGTCGCGGTGCATTACGGCCGATCAATTGACAACTCCGATTAATTGTCAGTTCAATAAAATTAAAGGAGTTAAATTGATGTAAGCATGTGCAAACATCGTAGATCGTCTCTTGTGAAATATGCACGGTTTCTGTTTCAAAGCATTAATTATGAAAGGAACTAACTGTTAGGTTGGTGGCCGGCGCCGCACATATTTCTACTTCGAAGTAGTTGTTCCTACAATATGCGTTTCTCTTCGAAGGGCGCGGTTCCACTCACTAGTTTCCTATTTTTGACAAAGAAAAATCGTTCATTGCTATCCCGACTGCGAAACCGGGGGTCGTGGGTTCGATACCCACCCGGGACAAAAATATGTGTGACTAGCAAAATTGTTTGTTCTGTGTCTGGGTGTAATATTGTAAAACTATCTATATAAGTAATATATAGTATGTATATATGTATGTATGTTCATCAGCTGCCCGGTGACCATATCACAAGCATTGAATTGCCTAATTTGGTATCAGACAGCCGCGTGTGGAATTGTTCCCGGTTACATGCTCGTAGATATATTTCAACATTTTACAAAATTATGAGACAAATTCATACTTTTCCTTTTACGGCGTACACATTTTAAATATTGTAATTAAAATTAACATTATTAATAAACTAAACTAAACTGTCAAACATATCGTTATTTTTATTAAATTAAATCTCCAGTTTAGAACTCCACTTACAGGTAAACGGAGATTAACGCGTCACCGACTCCGCTACACCACTAACACTAATCTAATTAATATTATCACCTAACACTAAATTAATTCACTGGCAGCGGTCGTTACATAAAAACCGAATGTTCGATAAGCTTAAGGATAGATCGACAACCAACATGCACATATCGTATTAATTTCGTACTAGTACAATGCCGAAGTCGAAGCGTAAAATCCCTACACGCATCCAATTAGTGGAGTCTGCGACAGTCATTCCTATGAATCACAGGAAGCGTTTAATTATAAACCATATGTAATGACTTTACAGGAACAATCGACTGAAAGAATTGAATCTGAATCGAATACGAGGCGCCCGCCGCGGTGACGGACCCCCTCCCCCGCGCGAGAGCTCCGCGTCCCGGCGGTGGGACGTTACACAATTCACAATAAAAGTTATCTGATACTTTATTAATTGCAAAATCCTAATCTTTACAATTTAATCGTAATTTTCTCGTACATTGAAGGATCGCTATAAAGTCACGAGTGTAACAGTTATTAATACATATTTATAATCACTCGCCAAATGAATTTAAAGAGTCACCGACATATTATCGAATATATGAAAGAAAATTAAATGAATGGCTACTAGACCGTCTGGGGTATAGTTTAAATGATTATTTTGATTACAAAGGGAAATAAAATGGAAATCCAAATGAATGTTATTATTGTTGTGTACTTTTATTAACTAGCTAGTAACGGGCGTTAAGAAAATCATTTGTTGATTAGTCGATTGACTGGCCTCGTGGTCGAGTGGTAAGAGAACCTCACTGCAAAACCGGAGGTCGTGGGTTCGATTCCCACCGAGGACGAACATTGGTGCGATGAGCACATTTGTTTGTTCTGTGTCTGGTCGTAATAAAAATATATGTATAGTATGTAGTATGTACTATGTATGTATGTGTATCAGCTGGCCGGTTATCAAACCAATTGCCAACTTGGAAACGGATAGTCGCGTGTGGAATTGTCCTCGGGTAATATTGTTAATATTTCTAGTATCGTCGGTAGTGGGACTGCGGAAATAGGACATAGGAGTAGCATTAGTCCAGTTAGCTATATATTAGTGTGAGCGTAGTTAGTATTAGTATCCGCGCCAGTAGAAGTCGAGCACGGATGCGTTACTACTCTCGAGGTCCGAAACGGTCGCCTCTAGTGCTCGTATTACCGCGGATCGGGACCCGCACTTTTCAGATCGAAACATAAATCATTCTAATAACAGCCGCTCCAGATCTCCGGACGGACCGTACACCTTCGCGACAGCGAGCGTCCGTGCAGTGGCCCACAGACCGAACGAATCCTATTCGATGAGTCAACGCGGATGCGTCCCACGGCTGACGGCGGCGGCCGTTCGTTGGCCATTCCTGTGGCGTGCGGAGCGGCGTGCGGAGCGGCGTGCGGAGAGGCGCGCGGAGAGGCGCGCGGTGGCCAGCGCGCCGCCCACCGCGCGGTTGACGCATTGCTCTTTCGCGCGAAATCTATTCGCCGATCGCAGCAAAGACGCCGACGCGGCGCATCGCAGGGTTGTCCGTAGCAGCTAGCCGCGTCTCGAGTGTTATTGCTGTGCAGTAATCTTGCGGTATGCTTTTAAATTTTATTGAATAATAGGTAGGGTTTAAATAATAATAATAATAATAACTGGGGACGATTCCACACGCGACTATCCTATTCCCGATTAGGCAGCTTAATGTCTGTGTTATGGTGACCGGATAGTTGATATACTCGTAAGTACATACGATATACTCAATATTTATAGATATTTTTATTACACCCAGATACAGAACAAACAATGGTGCTGATCATGCAATTGTTTGTCCCGGGTGGGAATAGAAATCACAACCTTCGGTTTTGCAGTTAAAGCCTCTAATCACTCGTCTACGAGCACAATCTTTTGAGGTTTTGTCTTTCCCTTTGATCAAGAGCAAAGAACTCATCTCAAGAACAAATGCAAGGCACCTACTCTGAATTTGCATTTACTATGAAAACTATTAAAAAGTAGCTAATTCACAGCCCTGGGCTACGCGTACATTGTTCTGTTGTTGAGGACGCGCGGGTGGCGCACGTAATGCTGGTCACAACAATCTGGACGGGGAGGGGTGGGGGGTGGGGTCTGGGGATCTTGTGACGCATTTTCAACATCGGACATCCGGGTTTTGTGGCACTTTACAGTTGACTGCCCTGTACCCTGTTACACCCGAGGTTCGCATGCGGTAAATCGAAGAATAAAAATTTCATTTTCGTGAATGATTGTATTTGAGACTTGTCATTTCTGACAACTTCTTTTTCATTCATTGGTTTGTTTCCTCTTTTATACATACACGTAGATTGATCAGCTAATACATTGGTTCCCAAAATGGAGAAGGTTTACATTTTTTAAAGCGAGTCTGAACGGTAGAATCGGAAGAGTTAAACCTAGACGTAGTTGCTTTAATCGAACGGGAGGCGTACTCCTAGAAGGGGAGGTGCCGGTGTCTTTAATAGAGGGGCGTGTCATGACTTTGAAGACAGAAGAAGAGCCGAAAGAAGTTTGTCACGTCCGCGGCCATTGGACACTCTTAGTCTCTGCTCACCTCTATGGGAAATAAGTATAAAGTGTATGAAAATAAACAAAATTGTTATAATTGTACATCCCTTTCCGAGCAGGATCGGAGCTAACGGATGCATATAAATAACGAGATGCAGATACTGATTCACGTTAATTGTTAATTAATTAACTCATAGTGCGTTAATATTAGTGCTAATTATATTTACATTCTTACGACCCGAGCCACTTACAGACCAGCCCTCGTAGCTGCGGCAGGCTAGTGCCGATACCTACCCCCTTCCTGATAAACGGTAAAAACTTCTTTATCCCACCGTTTTCTAGACAGAGATCACAAGTATACATTTAAGTATCCAGCTCCCAGCTGTCGGTAGCTAGAGACGACGGCAAATGGCGACTGGAAAAGAGCGAAAAACGTGTTACCTTCGGCCACTGCTTAGATCTTCTTTTATTTATCTTCATATAATCTATATTTCACATCTCTTAATACATAAAGAGGGAAAATTTTATGTAGACGTGCCATTACGTGTATACGTATTATAGGATGCGTAATAAGTTATGTTTTTTGTGAAGACGATGCGGACCACGTCACGGCTGGTGCAGCTTACATTATATGTCGTAACACTCGAATAATGTAATTTGGGAGGTCCTAAAATGTTATCGTGTTATTATTATTATTATTATTCCGGCTATATAAGAGGAACCATTTGTGTGTGTGTGTGTGCGCGCGTGCGTGTGTGTGTGTATGTACGTAACGAATAGGCTCAAAAACTACTGGACCTAATTCTAAAATTATTTCGCCATTCGAATGCTACATGATCACTGATCAACATAGGATATATTAATTACAAGAAAAAACTAAGGATCTTTACTAAAACGACCATACTGTAACCCAAGGTGGAAAAAAATTGCCACAAAATGTTTTTCATCGCATACGCTGCGAAAACTATTGATGATAGAACAAAAAAATGTTCTACAATATTAAAGAACGTATCAATATCTACAAAAAATGTTGCGATAGCATATTATGTCTAACTATTGTAGTTATGTCACTATAACTACTTTTTAACATTATGAAAGTTGATAGAAATTCCGGCCAAACTCGGACTAAGTTATCCGTATCTTTGCATTGAACCTTATCCAAATAAAGCACGACTGTTTCAATACCTACAAATCACCTTTTAGTTTGTTCAAATCGGACATTCCGTTCAAAAGATATTACGAATTTAAACGTTAATCGAAACAAAATTAATTGCACAATTAACGCCGCACCCCGCCAGCCGCTCCGCCGCTGGTATAGCGTATGAGCTGCAGATCAGTAGCAGATCTAATTTTTTTATAGCAAAGACAATATTTTACAGAACAACGCTCAGTCGAACAAACATCGTGCTACGAGAATTTACATATATAAGATTAAGTTGTCATACCATTATTTTAATTGAACCATGGCAACGCGTGATCCGGTCTGCTGGTAAATAATAATATTTGCAAAGGAAATCCACTTAGAGGTATGAAATTTTAAAAAGTGCTACTCATTTTTCGGAACTTTCAACGACGCAGCGGGTGACGACCAAATAATAGTAATAATAATATCTAGAAGCAACACGCACATAGCCATCTGACACTTGCGGTCATCACACACATATTTGCCGTGGAATGGATTCGTATTCCTATCGGCGGCCTCGATCAACTACTACAGAAATAAGGAAGCACTTTTTATTTTTCTTTTGCGCCCAAAGTTATAGGACAACAACATATAACAAATAACAAACAAACATATAACAAACAAAGTTATAGGACAACAACATATAACAAAAGTTATAGGACTTTTGTCTTCTATTTTACAACTCTATGAGTATTACTGGTGTAGAATAAACCACTAGGGTTTCAAATCAGCCTTTGTGATACCTTTTATTGGTATTAAATAAACAATAGATAAACATCTAAATAAGGTCCGCATGTAAAAAATAACAACCGTGTTAAGGAAATATATACGAGCAGTGAAACAAAGGTGGCTTAAATAAAAAATGTCGTTTGTTGTGCGCGTCATAGAAAGCGGTGAACAGACTTTTATGAAATTCGGTGCGGCTTCAAACCGCGGAGGTCCCGCCGCGGGCCGCTCACTCTCCGTAATTAACAGATTCCTCGCGCACTCGACTATGCATTACCGTCTCTAATTTTTATATTCATTCGGTTCGTTTATTTTGAAATAGCGGTTTCGCAGAATAGTATTTTTATTAGGTCATAAAACATTGACGGAGCTTCACCGCTCACTCAACTCAACGGTTTACGTAAACCGAATAATGTCTGTTTTTATCAAAAGAATAGCCTGCTCGTATATTTAACATTTAACAAAAAAAATAGAATCGGAGTGATACTTTAATTACTACCCTATAGAAACTAACAAACAAATTTCACCTCCTTATAACATAAAACTCAAATGGAAATGCCGAATCAAGTTATTTCCAAGATGTTGATCCCGACGCTGGTCTAACACACGTAAATAAGAATTGCTACCCGAATAGCAATTTTTCAGTACCGTTTATTCCAATGTTCGTCGGTGCATGTCAACAGACTGACATGTAGTCGGTCTAACAAATTTTAGACAGCTGACAGGTGGATCGTGGGTTCCAAGCTTTTACATTTAAAATGCATATATCTCTTTCCGTGCACAAATCTTCGTCTCTGTCTGCTTTAAATTATCTGTATATAACTTTGTTTTGTTGCAAACCTGTTTTACGTCGCACTGAAAGGCCCGGATTTCACCAGTGACTGACGAGAACCCTGAACTACACTCCGCCGTGTTGCTCTCGTACGAACTGAATAGGTATCGTCAGGTCACAATCGTTAATCGTCAAAAGTTAAGTTTAAATCATGCGACATACGAGATGATGTTGATCTCTAACCAGTTTCTGGACTTTCTCTAACCAGTGCCCAGACTTATCGAAGTCGCCGTAGAGATCTGTACCCGGCACGGCGACGTAACGAGAGTTGCCAATTTAAAAGCCTAATTTGTTTCTAGCAATTGAATGTAGAGTGTGTCAATAAGGTGAGAGCGCCCGCCACCGGCACACTAGGTGTCGAGTTGACGACTCGACGCGACCTACATGCGGCACCATTGTCTCGCTGTCCCCTCGCCTATAAATCTCGAACATAACGCCGGTTCATCGTCCGTAATTTACGCCCGCTCGTTTCGCTTTACATCGAGCGGCGCTCGTAAACACGCTTTATAGACTCGCGTTCAGAGCAGCGATGAATATTAAACGCAAGCGAACGACCCATGCTTATTGAATTTTAAAGAACTTTGTTCAGAGCGCGCAGCGTCATTTGAGATTTATGACATATTTTTTATGGGAGCCACCTCGGAACACGTGCGTGGGAATGTGGTTTTTAGTAGAATGAAAAATTAACCTATTTCGCTCGCACGGGCAATAGGTAAAGAAGTTAGCGGACTACTTTCCCAACGTGACGGACACTTCTGGTCGAGAAATTTTTGTCTTACGACTAATTAACACTTCTGTCGGAAAAATTACAGTAACGCTGTCGTGACAAGAATAGCTGTAGTATAAAATGAGTCTACAAGCGGGACACGTGAAGATTTGGCTCGACTGAAATAATTTATAAGTTCAAAGGTTTCCTCGTTTCGTTTCTTTCAACTTATGCAGGTGCTATTATGACTTCAAAATGCACAACTCTTCTTAAGGTCAACCCCTTTATTAAGAGAACCCCTGCATCTTCAGCTCTAATATTAAGACTATTTCGATTATTCGTACTTTTACTCACTCCAAACGACAAAATCATAAAAATATGTAATTATTGTGTCGACCCTTTCTGTAATAAACAGCTCACGGCCGTATAGAAGTTAATTATTGTACTGTTAATTAGAAATCCGAGTGATCAGCCTTTCGTTTTACTTCTACGTGAAGTTAATTCTATTCAAGTTTTAAATTATAATGTTCATTTTTGTTAATTATAAATAATTTAATGTCGGGTAATATTCTCTCAATAAACCAGAGTCGAGTTGGATAACAAATATGGAATATTGTTGGGGATTTTTTGTATTTTCTGCATTAGAACAGTGATTGCGATCTTATTTGTGTAAAAGTTCTAAGTGAAAGTTTCTCCCATATGTGTGGCACGTCTGGAGCATGGTCCACCATGCTGCTGTAATGGGAATTGACTGAGATGCAAGTCAGTGACCAACCCGTGACGTAAAGATTGCAACCGGATCCGACTGTTTAAGAATGACTTAAAATACTGTTTAAGATAAGATAAAAGAGGTACCTACTTTAACTAGAACATAATTATCCTGAGAAACAATAGTTAACATGATAAAAGTTCATCTTTAGAAATAAGCAATCATTAAATATTGAATATCCTTTATTCGAATATATTAATCGAGCCGCTGCAACAGGAACATTATGCAGCTCTGAAGCGTTCACGGAGTTGTGTTTCAATTGGATACCGTTGGATACAATTGGATACCGTGTATCACTTTCATTTCGATTTCCAATTAATGAATTGTTATAAACTATGTAAACATATTTGCAGTTACTGTGGTCGGATGAAGGAACAATGCATGTTCATAGTATTTGCATGAGTTATATATAACATTGTAACTATAACGTAGCACAGGTGGGTTTGTATGTATGTTAAATATTTGCAATTTTTTTCTTTATACTTACTTAAAATGTACCTACTATACGTTTTTATAGGGTCAACAGACTTCAGGCAAAGTAATCCCTAATTACAACAGTTAAAAGTTGAAACCATTTCATAATATCGTGCTTGTGACCCCCCTCCCTCTCCAGCGCGGAGGTGGGAGGAGTCCGCCTGAGCTCTATTGGATATCGTTTATCATTACTCTTTTTCGGTTTGGGTCTTAAATGTAAAGCTATTATTTCATTGAGGTTGCGCGACTTTATTGTTTTTTGCGGGTATTGTGTATGTTTCAGATTGGGTTTACATTTTGTTAAGTAATATACATTCACGCAATATCATGCGTTTAGACAGAGGCTGAGGGTTTCCACCAACTACGGTCCTTCTTTCATGTGGTTTATTTCTATCATGCTCGTCTATTAATAGTACGCTTGATCTGGCTTTCTTTTAGGACGTCTCCGATTCGATCGAGGTATGTGCATCTGTCTCATTTATATCAGTCTTTTTTAGTTCTTTTATCATTCACTGTGTCTACGTCCCCTAATATTCTGACAGACATTCTCTTATTCCTAGTCACTACATACTTTTTACGCTAATAAGATATATACTGTATAACATCATAAAAGCACTTTGCGCATAATTTAGACATTCTTGAAAGCAAAAAATTCCGTACAGCTTTTTATCTAGCAAACAAATACAACACAAAAATCTGATAAGCCTCTGAATCTGTAAGCTCTGAAAGGATGTAACGATTTGAAAAATCATACGTAATACAATGAGTGCCAATCACTTGTTGCCATCCGTCCGCGGGAGCCGGTCGGATTCAGTCAGCTTAATTGCTTCATTCTTTATTCATGTTAATCAATTAAAAGAGCTTATGAAAAAAGTTTAAGCCGGTCGTAAATGGGTTAGCAAATGTACATAAGTAGAAGTACAAACATTATTTTTTGTGTAGTCCACTGTCAAGTCAATAAATATAAATAAATAATAATAATAAATACATATAAACATATTATATTATGACGCAGTGACAGGTGGTGTCGGATTCATTCTCTCATCTGGTTGATAGTCTATTAGTTTTAAGGTCAGTTTAACTCAAAGTCTCTAACCACTGAACCATGAGGCCACGGTAACATTAAGCAACTGCACTGTCGGCTTGGTTCGCTTGGTTCCACAAATTTTATTACGTCTCCATCGGCAGGCGGTTCTTCAGCTATTCACGTATTCATTGTTGACTAAATAAAACTAAACTCCTTCAGCGGGATTTTCAAAGATAATTTCAAATAGAATTAAAATAATTTAAGCATTATTAAAATATTCGTTCGAATATAAGTTAACTGAATGTAACCCCCAGTAAAAGCGGATCGTGCTAACAATATCAGCGGCGAGATCTCAATTAAACCGCGCATGAATTATTGTTTAACTGTTAATTAAGATATTAATATATAAACCGAAAAATGAAGTAATATTAATCATCAGTTTCATCCATTATATTTTTTTATCTTTTACTATTCAACATGGGTCTCTGTTCATTATGAGAACGTAGGACCGTAGGCCACAGTTTGCCACACTGGCCAAGAGATGATACACTTTATGCACTGCGGAGAGCTTCATGGAGAACTCTGAAGCGTGTCGGATTCCTCGCGTTGTTTTCCTTCACAAAGTGAAAGCAGTTCATTTAACATCCAAATGATTGCATGGTTTATTTGTTGCTATAATTGACAAGCGCAAAATATGTAACAGGTCGCCTTTTTCTGATTTCCTTCGCACTGTAGAAGAGCCGAGCGCACGTTAACTAGCGATCTATTGAAACGAGCCGGCAGCTGTTTGTTCTGGAAAAACTCAACAGATCCAGCGCAACGACTACAGCGGGATTCTCCTGTAAAATATATTTTATTAATATCCCACCACCTGTAACTGCGGGAGGTAGGAACATGCACTGTACGTATTTCTAAACATGTTTCCGTTTCGATGAAAAACCAATTGAACAGCTTATTGCAGACATTTAAATTGTTATTGTCGAGACAACCTTGTCTATACGTTTCTGTTTTCTCAATATTTCAAATTAAACAAATATTTAGTTTTATATCAACAACTTGCCAACGCTTCGCTCTCCATTCCAAGCACGTAATATAATAATATCTCAGCGCTGCCAGAACGTAGTGTGTTCTGCAAACAATACTGGAAGTTGCTATCGACCATCGCTAAATTCATTCCGTATTTACGAATGCATTGCTTTGTTTGAATAAGTTTCACTTGAATATGGAACAGTTTAATCGTCTCTGCCCCGGGACCATGTTTGACTATTATTTACTTGGTTGCTATGTAATTTTCAAAGATTTTAGTGAAGGCGCGCGCGTACTTGCGTGCGTGCGTGTTTGCTTGCGGGCGTACTTGCGTATGTGTGTGTCTGTATGAATGGTGTACGATCATTTTCCAAGATCAATTCCAGACATGCAGACGATGCGGCTACGTATTCTTATAAAACGTATCAGTGACAAAACAAAACCATAATTATTTCACTTAGCATTTCTAAACAATCGTGATCACGTATGTTTGAGGCACAGTTTAATGTCGCGGCGTTTGTGGATGTTTTATAATGGCGGCAATTCGGGATGCGTGTAACGTCTGGTTGGTACATTACTTGCGATGGCGCGGTACTTTGCTAACACTCGCCCTCGCCCTTACAATCTAACAGACATGCAAGCGCCTTGGCAGACAGCATTCGAGCAGTTTACTGAAGGTCTATTTATTATCATTCATTTATTGAGGATTAAAGTTTTCTTATACTTTCATTTCATTTTTAAAGAACGTTTTTCTATTTAATTCGTTAATTGACATAAATATGTAATAAATAAATTGATAAATAAATGACTAACCATTTTGCGAGCCTCATTAGGCTGATTACGGTTATCTGGACAATGTAATAATTCTATATGACATATATATGTATACATTCAGGCTAATATAATTTGTGATTATGAATGTGATTTGTTTTTTTTATTGTCTCACTTTAGAGCACAGAGAACTATAAAATTTAGGGAGAATAAGATTCTATCAACGCACGCCATCCGTAAAATAAATTCAATATTGTAATGTCGTCACTACGTAACTCCGAACCCAATACAATTTTCTCCTCCGAACTCAGTACAGTAATTCTCGCCGCGCCGCGAACTCTAGTATAATACGTTCCGAACTCGGCCGGACCAATTTATTTCCTTTTGTCGGCCGCCCGTTCCGGTCGGGAATTTTTACGAATAAATCCCTTAAGATTCCTTACAAAGAGTTTCATTTGCATCTCGGCGTTGATGGAGATCCCTCGCCGGGGGCACGAAGTCGGCACATTCACGCGATCTTTTAATCGTACCGAAGTAGCTACTCCGTCTTAGCATCGGACCTTTTGCACCTAGTTCAAAAAATTTATTTCGAAAATGATCAATTTTAAAAATATAACGAAGAATGTTAGTAAATCAACCTGAACGCTAAAGAAGCAATACATTTGACATTTTATAAAGAGTTACATACCATTAAATTAATAAAAATGTAACATCTGATTACATAATTTTTGGTAACATGTACTGAAAGGAAGCTTCATTAACATTTTTAGCAGTACGATAATGCAAAATGATAAATTTCACATTAAAGGCTAAGCTAAAGTTAACGGAGTATTAACAAATTTTACTGGTGAATAAAACATTAAAAAAGTTCAGAAAATTTGACCAACGTGAATGTCAACCAAAAGATCAACAAACTTATGATATCACTATATTACCGTAGGACTAAAAAAATCCCGGGACCAACACGTCAGAGACTGGCTTCGTGGCCGCGCCACTTCCCGCGCTAGATTTATTAAGGCAATTAAACTTGGCGCAAGTTGACAGTTTTTTCCTTTGTTTCGGGCACTTTAATGAGCGCTCGGAGTCGTTCTGAATTAAATTTCGACCATCAAATATTTTCATTGCGACCCCCCCTCCCCCCGCTCGCCGTGCACCGTTTAATATTCACTTGTGCTGTACTTACCTGCTTTGTGACTTTTAATCGATTGCACTACATTTCGTTTAAGAATAAGTTCTCTGTCATACTGCTATGACAAGTTTGAAAACGACGCCTAAATATCGCTTACTGTCTCCAGAAATAACAACTTTTTCTTCAGCATAAATATATTTTATACGCTCTTGATTATAAGTAATTTATCAAACCTGATTGTTTTTGTATTTGTTACATATCCTTTAACAATAAATCTAAAATTGTATAACCGTATGTAACATTATACAAGACGTAAGAAGAGAAAACCGCAAAATCTGTCAAATCAAAACTTGAGAAATATTCCCGGCGATCAGCAAACTTATTTAGTTACAATCCGCCTCGTTACCGGCACTCGGTGATCTAAAATGCCGCCCTCGTTACAATCGGAAATCGAAAGCCTAACAGTCTCACTATAAGTCCTAAACAATCTTCGACAACTTTTTCCTTCCAATGGGAATTTCGGCGGAATATTGCGACCGAATCGAAAACTTACAAGCCGCTATAATCCGCTCGACTTTCGTAATCAGCTCAATTGAGGACTTCATTTTCATCCTTTTACCGCCGACGCTAATTCTTTATAACGCATTTTTTTTTTATTTTTACATTAAACATAATTTTAAATTAAACGCGCGGGTACAAACTATCATTAAAACGTAAGCGTAATTATGGCTACAAATTTCTTTTCAGTACCAGTTTTTATATTCTCTATCAATAACGTTAGTATAACAAATTTATGTCAATTCATTTATGAGACAAATTCATTTCTTCTATGTACTTAAACAAGATATCGAACATCTGAACAAATATTACACTGCATTCATTAACATTTGCCAATAATTCACAAGAGCTACGTTATCAATAAGTCGTCAAATCTACTTACCACGATATTCGACTATAACATGCAGGTGATACATAGATTACTCTCACCGCATAGACTAGATTAAAATGTTACCCGGTTTGAATTGAAAATGTAAGTGTAAGTTCGCGTCGAGAACAAACGCCAAAGTGCTCTTTAGTACCTACTGAGGTAGACGATTCAAGTTTGATATACATAAATTAATGTTACGCATATTGAGTCGTTTAATAAAGGACAGACATTGTAAAGTGAACCCCGTCAGAGCGGCATTAGCTTCCGACAACGTAATTAGTCCCCTCCATCGCAATATCTTATCACAAGTTTGAAGATCGACCCTCTAATTATAATTCTATCGATTGTCCCTTCGGTCCTCGACGAGCCACCGGAGTTCGAAAGCCAAATTACAGATGTAAATGCAATTTAGTTAGAATAGCCGCTCACCTCTGCCGATTAAACTTTACTTGGGAATATTTGGCACTGAAACCTCGATAACAGAACCCTAGACGGGCACGTTATTTTTAAAAGATATTTTAGGTATTCATTCGTTATTTTGTCTCTTATGAAACGTTCGTATCCCGACGCCGTTACGGCCTACAGCGATAGCGACACCGGCCCGGTCGGCATTTGGCTCAGTGGCCGCTTCAGTGGACCTTCTTGGAGTCCTTAAAGGCGGTTTAAAATCCGTCAGAGACCCGTGCCGGGCAGTGTGATATAACATTATTACAGGCCATTGTATTCTTTTTTGTATTCGACAACTATTACAGTCACTGCTATCACATGACTGCTATAGTCACATACCAGTCCGGGGGCTCTCAAACTTCATTCGGCGAGTTTCGAGTTTCCCCTGAGAATGTCTTCCCGCTGACAAAACTGTGTTTTTCATTTCATCACACAAATGTTTGTCCTTGGCGGATTTCGAACCCACGACCTCGGGTGAAACAGTCAGGTTTTCCTGCCACTAGACCAAAAGGTCGTTAAGTAATACGATCGATGGATGCCTTGGAGCCATATTGGGTCCTCTGTTACCAGGTGCTTACTTCGAGCCTCTTTCACCCTATTTCGATATTCAAAAACTTCCAACAATTTCCGTGCGCAGCATAAATATTTACTTCTATTGATACTGACAACGGCGTTTTTGTTATTTCAAGATGATGGGATAAAGATATTTTCAGACACGGAGCAATCTCGATGTTTATAGACCTAGTGCGACGAAATGGTTCGGTACAAAACTCTGCCGCACTTCGCAGTGTATGCTCGCTTAAATCCACATTGACGGATATACATAGCTTAGACTTTTTGAACCAGCGGAAAAACAAAGGTTTACCAAGTTAAGAGTTACAGGTTAATATTAATAATAACAGTAAATAATATTAATCAATATTGTTATTAATTATGATGAAGACGGTAACCGTCTGCTCGGTGAAGCACGGACGCGCGAAGACAGCGGCTCGGTGATATCGAGCCGACATATTTTATATTTGACATTCCTTCGTTGAAAGCGTGCAGCGTCTAAATACAAATTGTTACACGACTTAGGAAGTATTCGGACTCGAACCGATTTGCTGGGGCCCGGCAATAAAGAGAAAATTTTGTCGCGTAATGTGTTCCGAAATTCGTAATGGGTCGTTACATTTAGTTCGCGCCGACAATGAGCCGCGCTCGGATAATGGCCCAATAATGACTCCCTGCTTATTATACTGCTCCGAGTATCTTCACTTTGACTATTACATTTAAATTTACATAATTTAATCTGATTTCGGTAGTTATTTATTACATGAGTTCAGCGACGGGACAATTTCAAAGGTTTTCTATTCATTCATAGATTAATGTCATTTTCAGCTTCGATGTAAAACTGAGTAAATCAGATTTTATAACGTAACATCACGCCCGTAATCCCCTAAGGGGTAGGCAGAGGAGTGTAGTACACCCCCACAATTCACCAGTTACGT
>DWDX01001912.1:0-16760 GCA_018245675.1 Agara michaeli | reverse complement strand
TTTCATACTCCTCCGTCCGCGCAATTTTCGTAAAAAGGGATCCAAAGTTTTTGCTTCACGTATTAATATATAGATATCCATATCCGTATCCAGATCCGAAATTACATATCCACACCAAGATATTAAGTATTATTTAGTAGCGGGAAAAATCCGAAATGCCTTGTTTTGTCGCAATGTGCATCCAACCTTAGCATACCACATAGTCGTATCCGTTATGTTGGTAGAACATTACTACGGTCAAAAAGTGTGTCGATACAAAAATGATTCTTATTCTCCTTCAAGATGTTTTATTGAGATACCTCATGTATGTAACACAAAAATAACATCAACAAAAGTAGTCACAATAAAATTTACGATGCCTTACACGACACAGTTATCGTTTTGAGAGAAAAAGATTAATAAACGATAAAAAAGGTACATCGATCAACGTGGCTGTTGAATCTCTTAATGGCGGGGTCGTTTAGGCGGGTGCACGGGCTTCGGTTCGTCTGTGAACGGGCAGACGTCGATGAAAGACAGAAGGTATTCTTTGTCCACCGGGAACTTTATACTGTCACATACGGCTGCAAACGAAACGACATAAATTAGCTGTAAAAATAAAATGGAAGATGCATAATTTACTTTACTTATTTATTAATTAAATTTGAGTCGTAGCGGAGAAAGTGCTTGCATAGTAGAGCAAAAAGGGAAAAGAGTGTTGCCAATTGCTGACGTTTATAATTTGCACAAAAATGTTGCAAGTTCTTTGTTAATTTAACATAATAATTATAATGTTAATCATATTATCTCCAGTTAGCTAACATATTTGGAAAATTAATATATGTATATTTATATGTATAAAAATTAACGACAATCACGATGAAAGTTGGCACAAATTAGTGTTTTCTTTACATTTCATGCTATCCATTTTATCTATATAACTCTCAACTAGATGGCGCTGTAGCCTATCACAAAAGTTTATTAAACCACTTTCTTTAAACTGGCCCTCAATAAAAGTATGAGCCGGCTGCTTATAAGCACAGCGGAACATCAGCCAAGTACCAAAAACATTGCCAGTGTTTAAGCAGATCTTTATATGACACCTATTTGAAGGCTCTATTGTAAGAAAAGGGCATTCTAAGTCTTATAATATGTATAGTAGCGATCGTCCGTGTCGAACCTAGACAGAAATCGCAAGCCGTTAATGTTCCTTTAAACCAATAGCGGGGGGATGTTTAAGGAAACATTGCTTTACGAGTGCCTGCGTTACAAAATGAACTCATCATCCAAATTTTGTTTTCGGCTCGGGAAGTTAAGGCTTTGCAATGATGAAGCGGTCAGTAAGAACATAATATCTTTTAATATCTACACAGATAACGAACAATGAGTTACCTTTAGCGGTGTTGAAACTGTTGGGATAGGACTTGTCTGTTCGCTCCCTCATGAACACCCACTTGTTGTTCTCGAATTTGCATTCAATGATCTTGTCGTTCATATTTTTCAGTTTGCTGCTTATGAGTATTGTGTCGAACGGTTCCTTCAGCTGGCCCACGTAGAGATGGCCCACCCTTCTCGGTATCATACTAGAAGACAATTTAATAATGAGCAAGTTAATAAAAGGGAGATGACAAAGATGAGACGGATAAGAGTTGTGGTTTTTTTCAAGTTACTGAGGTACAGAGATACATTTGCACGATTAGGTGCAATTTTACGGTTTAGTGTACCATATTGTAGCCTTGTATTGTTAAATTTAACAATCTCGCTTATTGAATAAATCCACGTACCCCTGTCGATCTTCCCTGACGATTTTCAATCTGAAATCCACGCTGTTCAAACTGGGCGGTTTCCACTTCAACACAGCATCACAACGGCCGGCTAGGTATGGCTGAAATACATACACACATTTGTTTATAGCTTAACATACATAAAAAACGTACCCACCTCATAAAGCAAGGCTAGTCCCCGTATCCCAATGTACAATATAACAATAATATCTAATAATAATATAATAATATCTAGGGACAATTCCACACGCCGCTATCGGATTCCAAATTAGGCAATTTAATGCCTGTGTTATGGTAACCGGACAGCTGATAAACATACATATATTACTTATATAGATATTTTTATTACAACCAGACACAGAACAGACAAATGTGTTTATCACACAAATGTTTGTCCTGGGTGGTAATCGAACCCACAACCTCCGGTTTTGCAGTCAGGCTCTCTAACCACTCAACCAAGAGGCCACACACATTAAACATCTTATTAATTGCGCAGGCGATGAACCTGACAAAAACGGTGTTTCGTAGGATGAATAAATGGGAAACGATTATAAAGCGTTGAAGAATGCCCCAAATTCAAGCCGTATACGATATTATTGTTCCTGTGACGAAATATTACGTAGTAGTAGTAGTAGTAGTAAATATTACGTAATGTACTGTTTTCTGAGTTTTATATTTATTCGGGTCTTTAAACCTACTTATATACCAAATCTCTAGTGCATACTTACTGTTTCAAAAACTTTAATATTACAATGTTAATGAATATGGATAGATAGATTTATATGGATAAATATAAACGAATTTTATTATCGGAAATTACAGACACTAATAGATCTACATACTTTAAATAATTTATATATTTAACAGTTTTAGTACACTGGAAATTTTACAGAAACAGACAATAAAAAACTTTCTAATTTTTTCAAAGGTAATAAGAAACGGTCGTTGTGAAATTATATTATCATATTATATACTCAGGTCGGACTTTCATGTGCAATGGTAAGTGAGTTATCTAATATCTAGGGCACCTAGACTTAAACAAATATTTGAAACTTTCTTAATATTTTTTTATACCAGGGTTTTCAAACGACTTCTTTAGGCATTATAATCTGCCATTGAAGTGTCAAAATAGAAGGTAGAATTTTGTATCTGTTATATTTATTTTTGGAAGACCGTGAGTGAAGCGGATATAATTGTAATACTTTTGTACGCAGAAATTTCATTATAAATCGTAATTTATAAAAAATTTCTATCCATACATCTGTTGTGTATGTTTTATGTGCATGTTAATAGTTAATATTGTTATTGTGGTTGTTATAAGTACTCAGTGGAAACTCAATCACTGACTGATTCATCTACATCTCTGGCATCATATCCTGAAATTCCTTCGGGTTCCTTCTACATAATGACACTTGCATTATTTATACAAGTGTTCCAGTATATTACATAAAATTCCATCCAATGATTATCGATATACAAACAAAAATGAATTAAGGGTGTGGGCGATCATGTACTTCCTTGAATGACATGTTTTTCTAGATTTTGCTACAATTTATGACCAGCGTAACAGTCAGGAGCGGCATAGAACAATGTTTGTTTTAATTATAGGAACCATGGTATTGCGGATTAAATAAAATGTCAACTGAGAATTGCTTGGTAAAAGCAATATATTCATTCAAAGGCAAAAACAATGATGAATTATGCTTTAAGAAAGGTGACATTATCACAGTCACCCAAAGGGAAGAAGGAGGCTGGTGGGAGGGGACCTTGGGAGAGACAACAGGATGGTTCCCTAGCAATTATGTGACAGAATATAAAGGTACTTCATGAATACTAAATTTTTGTCCATTGGCCCTTTATGAATTGGAATTGCTTAAATCAGTATAACTGATTGGATGGTTTATATTTGTAGAGTATGTGATTCAACAATCTCTCAATGTAACATCTGCAGATAATTGAATAATTACAATTGGAATATCAAATATTATTAATAACAAACTTATTTATAGATTATAAAACCATAACAATTGATTTATTACAGTGTTTTGATCACATCCTGACCGTTGTTTACAGATACATCCGGTTCCTTGACAACATCACCCATTAGAGCAGCATCAGAGATCCAAGCCTTTCGAAATGTTGTCCTTAAAGATATCATTGACTCTGAAAAGGCACATGTTGCTGAAATGCAGGGCCTTGTTAGCAACTTTTTGCAACCATTAGAAAAGAGTGATATGTGAGTGTTTATATATATTTTTTCCATATTGAAATTATGCAATTGTACAAATACTTCACAGTTACCCAATCTTTCAATATACATTTTATGTTTGATGTTTAACATGTTATAACATGACTATTATAAACCACATTACTAATATTATTAGTCATTGCCAAACCCTAAATGAATATAATTTGAGATAATTTTAGTGTAAAGTCAGCAATCCTCTATTTACATATAGTATGCAATCTTATAATAATATTTTCAATTGTTGTTATCAGATCTGTCTAGTTACACACAAACAGCATTAAGGTTTAGCCATAGTAAATATTTGTCGTAGTTTTACTTTCATTTCCTGAATTTGTACACTGTAAAAGGTTAAATATGGCTTGAACTAATAATCTTGTAACATCTTTACATGTATGTACCCATATTTGTGCAAATAAAAGTCTTTGTCTTATTTTTGCAAGGTACCCGTCCATATTGATTATTACAGCTGAGTTAATTTGTTACTTGTAGGCTGACAAAAGATGAGTTCAAACAGTTGACAGGTAATATAAATGAGGTGCTACAAACACACGAACAGTTTCTCAGCTTACTTGAAGAATGTGCCACTAAGACGGGACCGGATCAACGAGTGGGGGGCCTTTTCCTACAATGGGCCCCTAAAATAAAAGCTGTTCATCAAGCATACTGCGCTGGTCATCCTAAAGCTGTATGTGTTTTAGACAAATATAAGTAAGTACAAGTAAACATTAATAATATTCTTTATGCATCTTATAATGCTAAATATCAGGAATACTCTTTGTTTTTTACACAATACATATTAAGGTGTAATTACTTTCACCTGAGATAAGACTCTTGCATGTTACTACTGTTATAGAGAGGAGCTAAATACATGGATGGAGAATGCTGGCGCTGTATGCCCTGGGGTGCTAGTTTTAACTGCAGGGTTATCAAAGCCATTCCGCCGACTTGGCAAGTATCCTGCAATGTTGCAGGAATTAGCTCGGCATGTCCATGAAGCACATCCAGACAGGGGAGATACACATAGAGCCTCAGTGGTATATAAAGATATAGCCGTAAGTAGTTAAATATATTGTTTTTAATTATCTTAAAAAAATAAATCACAGTTTGTTTCATGCAACTGTTGAAAAGTATTTACTAGTAAACCTACAGGTATACGCATAGCCAATAAGATTCGAATATCGTATATCATTCATGAATAACAACTAGTATATTGCAGAGTGGCTGTGCAGCTTTACGACGCCAAAAAGAACTAGAACTTCAAGTGGTCACCGGTGAAGTAAGGGGATGGCCTGGTGGCGAGTTGACGTCTTTGGGTGACGTACTGCACATGGGAAGTGTAGCGGTGGGGCCGTCGCACCAAGATCGCTATCTCGTTTTATTCCCGTCGGCGCTCCTATTGTTGTCAGTGAGCAAGAGGGTTTCCGCTTTTGTTTATGAGGTTCGTACTTAATGAGAGCACTTTTCAAACCAATTTTGAAATAAATATTTTTCTTTTATTTAACATTTCGATTCTATCTTTTTTTCAGGGATGTCTCCCATTAACTGGTATCACAGTTTGCAAATTAGAAGACACGGATACCCGAAAAAATGCATTTGAAATTAGTGGACCTATGATTGACACGATAGTAGCGGTGTGTCAAACAAGAGCCGAGGCCGATAACTGGGTCAGCTTGTTACAGAAACATTCTAACACGAGCAGCCCTGTACACGAATCTGGCCAGCCTCATTCTTTACCACATGTGAGTTTACTAGCGCATTAAGCATAAATCATATTAAGAATCAATATTATTATTTCATTTTCCTGGAATTCATAATGTTTAGTTATTTAATTTTATATCATACAATTACATATTGTTAATTTCTTACATAGCTGACCCGTTCTCCTTCTGAAGGGGCGTTGTCTAGCATCAACTCTAGTCGGCGCAGCCTATATCATGTGACACTGCCGCCGCCTAGCTACCCTTCTGCGTCCCCTTATTACTCGTTGACGAAATATTTTGCGAGACTTGTAAAGAAAAAAGTTATAACAAGACAAATGTTACGAAAACTTTTACATGAAAGAACTTGGGCGAAAGCGTTTGAACTTACCGGTATGCCGGTTATGCGTAGGCATAAGAATCATATAAGGCTTAGAGTGGAAAACGATGGTACAATCGGCACGGAAACGGAGTATTCCGATAGTGACAGAAATTCCGATGAGAGTGACAGGGAGACTGATACCACTGAGTCATATTCGAGTTCGAGTTATACTGATGCAGAGATTAGTAGTTCTAAAATTTCACGCCAGAATGCTGTGGATGGAAGTCGTTGTAGAGATATTTCGTCTTCTTGTAGTAGTAGCTGGGAAAGTAATTTCGGTTACATACGATATTTTGATAATTCCGGGGAACAGAACTTGCCACATGCAGTTAAGGGAGACTGTACAAAAAATTTGTTTAATCAGTCGTCGAGTGATTTTTGCGATCCAAATTACACATTTGAAGATGACTTTCAATACGGCTCTCAAAGTCATAATAAGCCACTCATTCAACATTCCGGTAGCACTGAAAATTCTAGTTTTGAGGTTAGATCTTGTATGGCTTGTGAAGATTTAAGTAATATGGATCAAAATATGCAAATAGGTACGCTTGGAAGTGAATTGACGGATTTCATTCCGACTAGACGTAGTTTTCCTAATATAAGCGAAAAGAACGACGGAATGCCAAAGTTGTGGAAATCCACAGAGGAACAATATAATCATCAAGGTACAGGTGATGATAGCGCAATCGATTCGGGAGTTCTTGAAAATTTAGATCCGCCTTCACCGAAACAGTCGAGAGATTACCTCGTGGATTCGATCATACTGGATCCACCTCCAATGTTTCGCAACGAAGATGAAGATTTAAAAATAATAAACGTAAACCTGAACGTTAACGTACCCTTTCGGAAGCACTCGTTAAATTCAGACAAAAAAATCCGTCGATCCATGTCGAAATCTATGGTAGAGACAGAGAATGTGACGAGAAATAATGAATTACATCTCCAAAGGATGAGTTCCCAATCTGAAACACAAAAAATACGTAGAAAATGCGAATGTTGCAATCGTTCCCTGTGCCCCAGTCCCAGATCTTCCGATTCGGGTGTAGCGGGCAGTTGTAATTTAGCATCGCCGGAATTAAATATGCACGAATATTCTGGCTCCGGAAATACAGGACACGACTCCGACAGTCACGATAAAGTGTCGAATCACTCCAAAAATTCACTCAACAATTTGTCGTCACAAGACAATTTCAATGCTGATCACAGAAAGTTGACACTTTCTGAAATTGAAGCGGCTACGTATGAAGACCAATGCAGGTGTACGTCTCCTTTTGGATCGACGGCAAGAACGTCGTGTGTGACGAGCGTGACCTCGGAGACGAGCCTCGACGTTCTGGATTCATCGAATACGTCCTTGAAATCAACGTTCGTCACCAATCCCCCTTTACCCGCAACGCAAATAAAACGAACATCTATCAGACGAAACATTGAAAAGTATGTACCGGAGATCAAAATTAAACCAGAGGTGCCACCTCGTGTGTACCGAAAACCCAGCGCACATTTAGAGATTCCCAAAAATGTTCGTCATCCCATGCCGTGCCAGTGGAGTACGTTGAATATAACAGAACGTACGAAACCTAGCTTGCATTATCACATGCGCATATACAGAGATAAACCTGAAGAGTCGGTCATCAGCAGGCCGTCCCGGAGAGACGCGTCTCGCAACTGCGACGCTTTTGACAATGATAGGAAACAGAGAGACAGTGTTTATAGTCAAACGCAAAAGTCCAGATCGAGAAGTGAGGATTTATTAAAAATGCAGAAGGGTTTGACGGAGGCCCAAACGGGCTTCATGGTGTATCGTTCAGATTTATATGCCCACTGGTGGATGAAAGCCAAATTGCCCATAACCGTGGTCACCGACTCAGGCAAGGATCATTTTTTTGTAAAGAGATACTCTGTTTTGTGTATCACTGGTTTGAAGATAATACTGCCTTGAACTTTTGTAACCACTAGATTAATACTGTCATTAGATATGCCCCAGTATTCCGGTGCTTTACTCGATCATCCTTGCCTGTGTTTATTCATATACTAACTCAGAAAAACATCGCAAGTAGATCATTCACTAACAAATTAAGAAAACATGTACCTATGACGACTGCATGGACAAGCTTGAGATACATCACCTTTATCTGTGAACATATGAAATGTTTTATAAACAACGCCCAATTACAAAGGGTCCATTAAAACAAAGAAGCTTTGATTTGGTGATTATAAAAAAAAAAAAATTTCAGTGTTGATACTGAATACATTGTGATGTAAATGACAAGATTTAGCTAATATTATTTCATTACCGCTGGACAGTCGAAATTAAGTACAAAAAATTTTGAGAGTTAAAAAAAAATCCGATATCAAAAAAATATCTGCTTATAAGATAAGTTGAAATGCCAAACGCTTATTGCCTTATACTAAACGTAATATGTTTCTTGCAGATGGCCACAAGCGACAGTAACAACGACATCTCATCCGGTCTAACCAGCCACAAGCGATCACATTCATTCAACAATCATCAAAGCTACACGCAACATACGCAACAAACTCAAAAGAATAAGCAAAAGAATCAATCCGCGCGCTGGCTTCTTAATTCATGCGACTCCCTGGATCAGTCGCCTTCCAAAACTACTAAAAGTCCAATTGGAAAGAAATTTTCTTCTGTAGATTTTATAGACACAGCGGGATCCAATTATAGCAATAAAGGTAAATACAGACTGCTTTAGTTCCTGTCGGGTATTGTAAACTGTTGACCAAATGCGTCCGTAGAATATATATATTTATATATCTTATCTACAATGTATTGATATTTAATAACACAGCAGGGCAAGAAGGTTTTTCCCTTTTATGTTCCTAATGTTAAGTGTTAAGAACAGAAGCCGCTTGGAAAGGCCCTTATTGTGATTAAACTATTAAAAATAATTGCGTGACCAAGTATCTAACAGTAAATATTACCGTAAAAATATAAGACCAGATATAACGTGCAACTTATGATTGAGTCATTTGTATGTACAAATACAAACGCCGAAATCCGTTAATAGTAAATAGTAAAAAAAACCGAGGGCAATAGGGTCGACGTTAATATGCTCTCTCACGCGAACGCAACGTTGAAGGTTGGAGCGTAACGAGCCTGCGGCCCGCGCCCCCGCTGCGGCCGCAGTCGTTCACGGTGGGCTCGGACGAGAACATCGGCCCCACGCACCCGTACGCGCCGCACCAGCGCAAGTCCAACTCGTACGAGGAGGACGCGCTCATACTGAAGGTCATCGAGGCCTACTGCACCTCGGCGCGCTGCAGGAACGCCGTCAGCTCCGGTGAGTATGTCGCCGACACGCTGCACTACTGCGTCACACGATCACGGCGCTTCTACAATATTATACGTCGTTATTACAACGATATATTCGCTATCGTTGATCTGAAATACACGGAGAAGGAACCTCCAATGCACCCTCGTACGGCACGGTTACGTCGTCGCGGCTGTATCACCGAAGGTACGTCTTTAGTTATTTGCGCGTTAACGACGTCGTAATGGAATGGTTTATAATTTCTTCCAAGAATATATCTAATATTATTCTATGATGGGGTACTCGAAAATACTTTTGACGTTATCTTAGCCCTCCCACACAGATTTGGCTCATGAAGCTATAATAATGAATCGCAGTATACGCGGTATACCCAATTCATTACTAATTCGCGACAATCCTTACGAATGCACCGTTCGTTATACCGCAACTGGGATTAAAAAGAAAATATTACGTAATCGTGGTATTCATTTACAAGGAGACTTGCGTAAGTTCAATCGGTCAAAGCAAACATCGAAAACTAGATAGCACTTCACCCTCTTTCTAGATTTACGTCTACATTTGTCCCTGGCAATTTCGAAGCCTTCAGCCCAAAACCGGAAGTAAAGAACAGAAGGAAAACAATGAAAAAGAAACATTTAAAGTCGGTCCACAGAGAAATCGATAAACATACATTAATACGTGGATCTCTTTATTCTCAAGAACATTTATGTTGCAACTGAGTTTCTAATAAATATTTATGGTCATTTTCGTAACCGATTGGCCGATTGACAATAGTTAATGTATAGTCGGGTACATTGGATCCCTAATGATGTTTGAACAGAACTAGACTGTGGATGGTGATGATTGTTCAGAGAGGAAACCCGGGTCAAATCGGGTAACGATAGATGATTTAAGGATGTGATGATAAAACAGAATGTCAACGCACTGGAGACGGCACGACCGCTTGGAAAAGTACCGAGACATTAGACAGATATTTTACTTCCTATGTGACATTCAACTTTGACATTTACCAAACATTAAAGACGTACCTTCAGTGTTTATTTTTTTGGTCATCGTATTGTATTTATCGTAGTATACATTACATTAACATATTTCCTCGGTAACTATTATCTATGTATTTTATGTGATGTCGTTTCGATGAACACATATACTGATAACACTGCCTATTACACCGATCGCTGGGTTGACACGAGAGGGCGATACGATTATAACCTCGAACACATACAATATAATATCTTTGAACCCGAATAGCCTACGGTCGCAATGTACGATAGCAATATTAACAGTAATATTTTTATTTATACGTATTAAAAATATGAATGTAATGATTGATATGCTGTTTTGTAGAAATCGAAGCGTAAGTTCCACGGTTACATTGCAATGCTACGTAATATATGCTTCACGTTATTGTATCAGGTAAAGGTGACTACTAACATAGCTTTAATTATTATACAGTACCCAATATTCCCCTGGAGATATTCGAGTCGACACGGAGGAGACACGCCAAGTCAAGAAACCGTATTATCAGTTGGTTGCTAGAATGAGAGATCTGTATTTATTATTAATATATTAAAAAAAAAAAACAAATACAACTAATCCTGTTAAGTGTAGCGCTTAGTAATTAAACAAACTTAAACATTGTTGTTGGTGTCTCGAATATCATGATAACTCTTGTATCGATGTTATTGACATAATAATACTCAATTATACATGTTATATACTCGCATTAATATATTGGCATATTGATAGGTACACTATGCAAGCAAATGCATGATCATAATGGCATGCTTGATATTATACATATATCCTATTAGGTAGGCATTACGTATCTTATACCTTCGTTTATTTACTAGTAGATCTGAAAGTAGCCGTGTAGTTCATGCAGTCATGACAATTTTATTAAATTGCTATTATATTGAAAATGTTGTTGGTTTAGTACAAAGTAGCTAGTCATTGTATATATACGAAAGCGTACGTTTATCAGTATTAAAGTTCGGATCTTTTATTTTATTTAAACATCTGCAATAAATGCAATTACTTAATTGCTTTATTTATATTTTCTGTCAAATACCTATTTATGCATATTATATTCTGTAGTAACGAGGCAAGCAAGAGTAACTTTTACACGCCGCCACTAACAATATTATATGCTTAATGTCAAATGAAGATAGTTATACGAAGTTTGTATTTAGTCAATTATTCTAATCGAACAGATTACTAAACACAGCTGTCGAACAAGCACCTGTTGCTCGAATGTACTCGGTCGTCTGAAACTTTCTATTTTGTTACATGCGGCTGCCTTTATTTGCACCTGCAGTGGACTGCGGCCACTTTTCTTTCGGTAAAGTACAAAATCACGCACTCGCTACTAACATCCCTCATCATAACTATACCAAGCTGCCGGTCGTCCGAAGGGGCGATTCGCCGGAATACGCCGGTTGCGGCAGGTCGTCGAAAGTGAAACGAAACAAAAGCTCGTCGGCGGCGGACGCGTACTTGTATCGGGCTCCCGAAACACGCAGATTGCTCTCGGAGCGTAAATTTCAGTTGAACCGATCCAACCCTAACCTGTGGGAGTGTTCAGAAGAACGACGGCAGCGGCTGGCGGGCGCTCGCGAGCGGCGCAGCGGCTCGCAGCCGAGCCTGGCGCCGCGCCGCGCGCCCCCTGCGCCCACCCCCGCTCTCGCCGCGCACGCCGCGCCCGCCGCGCGCTCCTCCACCTGGTGCTGCGGCACCTTTGTCAAGCATCTCACCAAGTCCCACCATTTCGATTGAATCCGACGCTTTCTTCGGGTCCGCGCGCCCGCTCGTCCCTTCGTTCGTTCGGGAATTTCGCCGTTGCCGTATCTTCCTATAGGTGTGCGTGATTGACCATTATCGTTCTCGTTTAAATTCCGAGCGTGCCCTCCACTAACATCCATAAAATTCCTCGTGCGCAGTTTTTTAATCCGCTTTTGTAACGATTATATAAAGTCGTTAAGATGCATGTAGTTCATTTATAAAAACTATTAATACTGAATTTCATAAACGCCTTATAAACCTTGTTATCTATGTGAACATAGATTTGCTTATGTGTAGTGTATGTGTGCAGTATTATTTAGATTTGATATATCTTTAATTTAATAATCGTATTGCTTGAGTTGTTAATGGTGCATTAAAAAACATTAGTGCCTAAGTACGCATGTTTTATACTATATTACATGATCAAATACTGACATTTTATCTTATTTGTACACAGATGTTAAATCTATTGTTAATTTATGTATACGAATGTCTTTGTATAGTCATATTATTTTGTCAAATAAGCTTCGATTGTACTAACATTAGGTGTGACAAACGTTTCAAATTGTTAACGTATTATATACGCTATTTTTTACCCTTTTTTAATTGCTAAAACATTTTTGACGATCTAGTAAAAATATTACAAATTGATGTAATTATCGAATACAACGGAATGTCCCGTTGTTACATACATAGTTACCTCCTTTGAAAAGATACAAATCTAATGTCACGTATCTCCAACCCACACAGCTACCACAGTTCCAGAACCCTTATAATATAGAGGTATATGACAGTGTTGGACGGATTGTTCTCCAAAATAATTGTGCTCAACTTAAAGAAAGAAAGCTAATTTAATCAATGGAAAATGAGTTTCTGTGAAATATATGCCTATATTTCACGCTTGATGCAAAATGCAATTACGCATATTGGATCTGTTTTTAAAAACGACTGAAATGATTAATATTCCGTACAATATTTTTATTCAAGCATGAAATTAAAAAAATATTGGAAAAATATGGGTCGCCCTTTTATATAACCTGTGCCATCATTGAGCGTGATGAATTATGTTTCAATTGGAACGCAACACAAGGTCAATGATGCGCTATTTATACACTAGTGATTGTAAAAAACATTCATAAACGACTTCTAAGGACCGGTGTTCTTAATAATCCACATTGATTCTAAGAATAATCGGAAAACTTTTGTTCTTTGTTATATTTAAATGCGTTGGTGAATACATAAAGACAGAGGAAATACTGTAATGGTATTCGAATTTGGAATTTCAAGAGAGTCATGTGCGATAATAATGACTTATAATATCCACAATATTTCAACGTCCTTTATCTATAGAAGTGTTCACAGCATCTGAATAACCGTCGTGAAAGTCCGAGCCTCGGAGGGCTCGTGAACAGTGATTCCCGTTTACCGAAAAGTTTACGTAAAACAAGTTATGAATCTACAATTAAACGAATTTGTTATATTTCCCTTTCAACTCCGTTCGTTGTTAAATTATTTCCTTTCGGAGTTTATAAACATTTTCAATTGTAAAATAAATAGAGGCAACAAATTTTGGCGCCTATACTCTTGTGTTAGAAATTGTTTAACTAACCATGTCATTTAAGTATTATGTTACATAATTAATGTTACACTGAAAAATTTCATATGGTGCGTATGTTGTTATTGTATTTAATACAATTTTGTAGAATACACTATTGGTCCCGCTCACTTTACAAATCTTTATTATTATAATTTTTTCATTGTATTGTCAACAATACATTATTAACACATTGTTTTCATTCGTATATTAACTTGTCTTTTAATAATGTTACATAAAAATGTTGATCAATTTTAACTTGTTCTTTTGATTGAACCTTTCGGCTGAACTGTATTAGCAAACGGGATACATACGTACATACATCGCGATGAGAATGAAACTGTGTAATTCTGTAATTGTGTAGAATCGTTTCTGCCCTTCTCACACTAATGTAATTATTTTTGCACCAATCACCGATGCTATTGTAAATATTGCCAATAATAAAAAATCCACCACTAATTTAATTACTCTTATACTTTAATATTTTCTTAAATCATGAGTGGTCTTAATATCTCACGCTTAATACCTACAAAGATTTTTCTCTGCAGTCTTGTTAAGACTTAAAAATCTTATCACAGTAACGTTCATGGTATTCTGGGACATGCATAATAAGCGAATGGGCAAGTCGAAGCAGCGGTTAGCATGCGGTTCATGTTAAGATAACGGCTGTGAAACGCTTACATTTGTATATGTATATTTTAAGTGTAGTAACTACACAATTTCGGTGTCATTTTAATTTACATATATAATAATTTAATATTTTATTAACATGAACATTCAAATTGCGAACTTATTGATATAAAAGTAAGTAAAGTTTGTACTTGTTTGTTTGTCATTGTGGTTCGTTGCTAGCAAGGTGGCTTACCGCGGTGCGTGATATGAAAACGCAGGCGAGCCCGCATCTGTGCGTCGGATACGCCGTGAGTCGGTAACTTCGATAGTTCTCGTTTACTTTGTATTTAGATATGTCAAAATCACTTCAAATTGAAATTCAAATTGTTTTATTCATTATAAGGTACATACATACACTCGATGAAGGTCATGTTTTAGTCATCTTACTTACTTCGGCTTTGTGTGCCCCTCAGACTATAGTAGACCGGGAGAAAAAAGCCGGTGAAAAACAAACTCCCAGCACTCTTTTAAATAACAAAGATATTAATGAAACTAGCCACTTCGTATTCCAATACCGTCACGCACCATAAGCTCCATGTTGATAACGCAATGTAATATGATATTAAATGTAATTGATATCAACGATATGGAAGTTTAACGCTTTAGATTTTAGCGTTTCTTTACGAGGGCCCGGTGTTCGAATCCTCATCAAGGCGTGTAACTTTACGAATTCGAAAACGTTTTTATGATTATAGGTATAGAGTATTAGTCGCTGTTACGATAAATGAAAACATTGCGAAGAAACCTAAACTCCTTACAATAGTCTAATTGAACAGCGTGATAAACGTACGTGATAAAACGTGATTACGAGACCGCATAATCCATTCCAACGCTGTAATTTTAATGCTGATCATATTGAAATGACTTGACGTATCTACACGCGTAACATATTATATCATCATAGATTACACATTAATACTATCCATTATAATTTCATTGATATTTTGGAAGGACAAAGACGTTTATTTGCACAAATATGGGTACATATAAAGATGTTACAGGTTTATTAGTTCAAGCCATATTTTGCCTTTTACGGCGTACAAGTAGAAGTTAAAGTACATCAAGATTTGTTATTAATTATCACTACGGTCAAATGGACTACATATTGTTTGATACAATGTTTATCTCTCGAAGTCTATGTACCATTTAGATATTACGCCCCTAATTCCGTACCCAAGAAGCTCAATTTCAATTAATTCACTCGTACTTTTTCATTTTTAGCAAATCTTTATACAGACTTATACTGCCGACAAACTAAAACCATACAGGTCGGAGTAACCACACGTAGCGAACGACCGACTATGTGAAAAGTCTTACTTGTTTGTTTACAACTTTAGCTATTAACCGTATGATATTTACTGGAGTTATTTCAACATCTGCATTCGAGTAGATTGAAAGTTTTTTTTTGTTTGTTTCATCTGTTTCTATGATGAGTTAAATGTCCTCACCTGTATTGAACCGTCATTACACAGTTTCATTCTCTCTTAACTTTCTTGTTTTTCTAGCATTTTATTATATACATATATGTTTATACCATTTTACGTTAACAAAACGTAAGTGTGTTATCGTTCAGTCAGCCAAAGCCAAAGATCTGTGTACTTTACTTTATTTAGGCAATATGAGTTAAAGTGTTTCGTAAGTGCTGAAAAACAACTATGATATGGGGGCTTTTGTATTTGTATTTAAATGTTACTGTAGTGTCTGCCCGTGTTAACAATAGCGGCATTTTTCGAACTGTAAAGTGGACTTGCTTTCACATTGTCATTTTAATTATCGAGTGGCGAAATTTGATTTTTATTGAACTTTTTATATTAGTAAGCAGTATATAAAGTAAACTATATTACTAGTCATCTATGGTAGCAACGAATTGAAACTAACCATTTTTAATCGTATGATGAACGAGGGCTGGGTCTCTTTACAATGTGATTTTGTTTTTAAATACAATGCGTCACTTAGTGTGTGTTATTATTATTATTCAATATTATATGTATCATGTTTATTTTTTTAACGAATTTTATTGTAGATTATAATAAATGATATTTATATGTATTTTTAAAATAAAATGTATGTAATCGATCAGTCTATTTCATATTATCTAAGAATTTATGAACGGTCCTCTTCTATTCAAATCCTTTATGTGTATAAATATACCATTTGCTCCAGATACAAGGCTTGTAATTATCACTAACCGCCTTACTCCCGATCAAGGTGGGTACATTACATGAAGAAAAAATAAGCTTATTAATTTCTTTATGGACTACGTTTACATGCAGGCTTTATTTTCAGAATGCGACGACGAGTCACCGATGTTCATAGAAGCCTTAGTG
>DWDX01001911.1:0-16760 GCA_018245675.1 Agara michaeli | reverse complement strand
CTACGTCAGCCAAACCATGGTCTCCATTCGAGAACTCGTTTAACCCAACGGTTGTTAGTTTTTCGGCAGATATGGCCAGGCCCAGTGCCATGCTAGAAGTCTCTCTGAAAGATAGGATAGAAGACAATTTGATAAAGAACAAAATTAGTGTTAGCATCGCAAAATTCGGAACGCCTCATAGATGATTATTACGACACATACATACACCGTTTCACAATAAATACAAGTACGAAATCACGGGCCATTTCAAAGTAAAATGGCTCATATCGACGGATTCACTTCGCATATTAATGGCGATATTTCGGCCACACGTCCGCAGCTTTGACTGAAGTGCCCCAGTTAAGTGCTTATGTTCACGTTAGGATGAATCAATGGGGTTAGGTCAAAAATAAATAGATGTTTTAACGTATTAGACAAAGTATTGAGTACATTGAAAAATATTTCAAGTAATGCACTTTATAGATCTAATACTGATCTGTTTGTAGTTATCATACATATGTGATGTAAACAAAGCGTTTCTTGTAATTTTTTTCACGACCGATATGAAATAAATACTAAAGTCAAAAGTTGGAATATTTGACGTGTTCAAATGCTTACAGCAACGGTCATATGTTGACACACCGCAATAAAAAACCGTATGAGTGCAAAGCGGACGGATGCGGAAAATCATACTGCGACGCGCGCTCTCTCCGGCGACACACAGAGAATCATCACCAGCCAGCCTCTGAAAGTAAGTTTCACAAAGACGCACTAAGTGTTATGAAGATGTTACTTTATGCACCCAATTTGCAAGTTTACCTACAAAGACTTTAGTTACCTCCATAGGTCAATCTTGCATGCAGTGTCTAAGATCGAAAACGGAACTTTAAATACTTTATCGTCACGAAATAAAAAAAGTGTTTTTTTAATTGCCATAATATTATGAAAACGATATTCCTTTTCGTACAAATAAGGGTTAGTTTCCATAAACGTTATCTATATAAAAGTTTAAAGTAATCCATAATCTCTAGAATCGTGTAACCTCATCATAATTGAACAAAACAGCTTAGGTGACTCTACATTTCTGCGATAACATAATTTACTCGATTCTAAATATCCTATTATTTGTTTTTAGAAAATAAGAATAGCAGTAATCACGGTTCCGATGCGAGCTCTCGGGAACAAGAGTCGAAAGTGGCACGCGTGCCATCGCCCATCTCACCTTCCCACACCGACAACCATCTACATTCTGACGTAAGTATTATTTTTAAATTAGCAACATTTACACTATAATAATGTCAATTTTAATTGACCATAAAACGAACTCATGAATGCCTCCGAATTGATATTCTGACAGAACTGTTCTGACGTTATTCAAATATAGTTTTCATATTCATCTAAATCTCTATCGAAAAACAATTTTTTTTATTCGGACTTAAATTTCTTAAAATTCATGTATTTACAAGTATTATTTTTCAATAGACATTGCCGGCCTGTGATGGTAATAAATTACGATTGACGAGACCTAGATAATTCGTAACAATCGTCTTTTTTTAATTCCATGAGAGACGAGAACAACATAGTGTTGAGTTAAATAACACTAAATTCAAAAATGTAAAGCGGACGCGCCGCTATCACGACGTTGTCTAATTTGTATGCGCGCGCCAAATCGCACAGGATTTTGAACAACTGCATTGCACATTTCCACTTCAGTTAATAAGTTTTTCTTAAAGAATCGTTATGAATTATTCACTCGCATTTACATTCCGATACTGTTTTCATGATAACAAAAACAAAGACGATCAGCACTAGCACTCGGAATTTACGGATGTACTCGTAATTTTAAATTGTTTCAAATTTTTTTGTCGTAATACATATTTCTACCGTCTGTAGATACGGTGTAAAAATATCTGTTAATACTGAATTACCAATTTTTCGTTAACATTCCCAATACGTATAATATAAAATAAATAGAATTGTTAATATGTAGCACACCATCAGTGTGTGAACGTGAACGTTCGTTAAAGTTTGTGAAATTTGTTTATGCAAGCAGACTCATAAAGTGTAGTAATCAAAATTCAAAATTAAACCCTATTCTGATTTAAATCATGCGAGTGCAAAATAACGCACGAGGTTGTTCATTTTATATCTGACGTGATTGTAAATGGAGTCATATCTTTTTGCGGTTTTATGCATTTGGTGGCAAATATTTCGTTTTAAAATGAATAGGCGAAAAAATATCATTCAACCCGTATCCTATATCACATTCGCTTTTCACGTAATACTTTTTTATTGGTACTTTTGTTGTGTCGCAAACGACCACTGTCGATTTCTATCTAAATGGACTTATGTAATTGATCAATTCACTTCTTTTTACTTGGTTAGTAGGCATATTCAATAATCTAGTGATAATTACCAAAAGTAGCGGACGCATAAAATACATTGGGCTTAGAACTTAGTAACACAAACGCAAACCTATATAGCTTCGTAAATAAGAGAGTAATATCATATCAAAATGCAACACGCAAAAATTCTATTGAATTTCGTAAGTACTGCGCAACTAGGAGCTCGATGTCGTATTTTAATACAATCGCTGGCAGTGAGCCAACTGGCCGTGTGTAAAATTCAGGACACCGTGCCCCTATTAATTAACCAATTAGCCCAAATCCGCGTTGTGTGTTCTTTTAATTTCACGCAGCCGTTAAAGGTTTCGCCCAAAAAATTAGGAATAAAAGCGGTGTTCCCCCAATTGGCTCCGCTCTGGGAACATTGTTCCGACAAATCAACGAAATGTTTTCGGGCCGTGTTTTAATAAGGAAACGCGATTTGAGTTTTATGTGTTCCGCTTTTTTGATGGAGAGCACTCAAGTTTCTAGTTCAGTGGGTGAAATGGCCCCGTAATAAGGTTCTCAACTGGAAGTTTGAATGTACATCGTTGCTATACAAATTCCAAACGCTTTCGACATTTTACGTTTAATATTTCTATGTAGTCGGTAACTTTAGACAAGCTCTATTTAATGCAGTTGCAATAGTCGTAATTAGAAGCAATTGAGAAGGTATTAGTATCATACTGGAACTTTTCGAGACTTTCTACTTATATAGCGACATTTCTTGCAGTCAAGTAACGGTTCAGAGAAATCGAGCCTGAACTCGTGTGGCAACGACAGCAGTCCACCCAGCACACCACCAGCGCCACCGCCTACACCACCCGTGCGGCCCAAGCCGAAAACTAGCAGACCTAAGGCTCCTTCTACGGTAAGTGCCAAGTGACCTCTAAAAACTAGAATAATTAAATGTATATCACGCAATACCACAATACATTCAATTTACGTACCATATAAGTGACGTAGAGACGTACGTCTTTATTTGTTTAAAAAACCGTAGATTGATGCTACGTACAAACAGTGCCGTAGCAATATTCTAACAAAACATCAAGCGAACCGTAGGCGTGCTACGTAAACTTCTTCGGACCGCAGTTTCACAGCAGCTGGTGTATAGTAGTTTAGACACTTAATGTTTGTCGTGCTTAGGAACCGTTGTGTATTGCTAACATTATTATTAAAGAAGCTTACATTAATGGACAATTATTATTTGTTCCACGTTTGATTTTTGTCTACATGTTACATTAAATTTGATTTGTTACATTACATTCAAAATTTTACATTAAGTTTTATGGATCATTCGTTACAGGCATGTATTGAGAGTAACGGGCAATTAACATTGGCCTGAATTTTCATTTCCTTTTTCTGTAATATTGAAAAAAAATGTACAGCCTACTGGTACTAATCCAATCGTGAGTCTAGTTTAAAGTCGCTTCGCTTACGTTTTTATAAGTTAGCTGGGTCGAGAATATAAATCTAAACAAAACGATGAAGGGCAACAAGACCGTCGAGACGCGACACGAAACTCGTCCGCACTTGCCGCGTTACATTTGAATTACATTACATACTAAGCAACTTTTGTTTCTTGCTGGTACTCGCTGTGCTATGTTACAAAACGAGTAATAAATGACTGTTGGGGCGTTTTTTGTCGTAATGTAGAAATAAATTTTATATTTTATACAGTAATTTTGAAAAGTTTCAAAGTCGTCGGGTTACCGTGCACTTTTTACGTTTAACATAAAGTAAGGACTTTTACATCTACGTTTATTTACAAACAGTACAATTTTCTAACGACTTTCATGTTACTCAATCTTATGAATGAATTATTCGAAGCTATAAATAGTGCTTTCCAAACTATCAATTACTTAAATTGCCTATGAATGAATGTTGAATTAAATATATGTTAAAAAATAAATCATAAAAATACATATTTTCAGTTGTTATACACATTGAAAAATTCGTTACATCATGTGCAACGTGAATAGCACTTTAAAGACAGGAGTGTAATAAAAAGCGAACCAATATTAAATGAAATAGACTAATCTTATTGATAAATAACAAAAAGTCGTTTTGTTGTATAAAGAATGATGAATTGATTACAAATATAATTTAATTGTTTTATTTTACTGTGTGAAAATTTATACGATTGGAGAAATTTTTAGTTATAAAAAAATTGTAATCATTTGTAACTTTTAATAATAGAAAGACAAACTAGAACATTTAGTAGCGAAGAGGACGGGTGACGACCGGCGTGTAATGAATCAAAGGTTAAAATATGCGCATAAATTTCACCCTCCACCATCAGTTTTGTGTTTTTTATATTTGTACTTCTTAAAAATTTAATTCAAGTGCACCTTAAAAAAAGGTTGATATAACTTAATTTAAGAGCAAAGTTTAAATGAAAATCTATATATAATATGTAGTTGACAATTCTTAAACATTTATTTTGTAGGTTTGTACCCTTATAAGCCTTCGTAATATGGTGATATTTACAGTTACAATGTCATCAACATCTGGTACAAAAGACATTTTTAGTTGGTACGTTTTTATGTAATTTATTTATTTAATAAATAAATTTGTTTTGTCTAATATACATAATATACTTTTTACTCGTTGCGTCCCACTACCGTGAACGGCACTCGCAGGATCATTTCGTAATACGACACACCCTCGTAGTCTGAAGGGTGTTTTTTTCATTTATTCATACCATAGCTAATACAAAGTGTAACTAAATATAAATTCAATTGCGCCTAAAGGTATTTGTGTCTGTACTTTACAAAGTTCAGCAAACATTTCTTAACATTATAGTAAATCAGGAAGAACAGTTATTTCGCTATAGGTTACCACGTTTTGTGTGAGGGGATTTTAAAAAAAGAGCTAAGCGACTCTGACCGTCTATGTAAATAACAGATAAATTAATCACAGTTTATTTCAGCCTTTCACCGAATAAATTAATTACAATTATTAATTGTTTATTTATTTTATTTTAAGTATTATCGCCAAACCGATATATAATAATTTGGGTCATGTTTTAAACTATCTAAAATTGTTGATGCAAGTTTCATCCAAATATCGTTTAAACTACTAAAATGTAACAGCTAATTCCAAATTCTAACTCACAAATATCCAACGTTAATAGCGAGGTCGTTAGCTAAGTTTTTTTTATATCATTACTATCTTTACCGTTATGGTAAAGAATGGAATTCTAAAGCGCGCAGAATTATTAATTCGGTGCAACATCGAGGTACAAAACAATTGGACGCGACCGTGGGAAAGAGGGCCTGGAATGGGTTCTTATGCTAATGCCAATACATCGCGGATTGCGTGCGTCCACTGCGAAACATCCACTGAATTAAATCGGCCATTCATCAACCTCTCCACTTTAATAATGCAGACGACGGCACCCAACCCTCGTTACACGTTGGACCGCACAACTATAACTACGAAATTTTCTAGTCTGATTCCACGGAACGAGGGCAAGATCCATTCAAACGATACGCAGTTTTTTATCGTATTAAAGGGGTCGCGGATTCGCAAAACTCGATCTCGTAATGTTGGATCGTTCACCTGCCCCATTGATGCGTAGATTGGAATTTCAATGGATTCTAGTTGATGCGAATTGTAATCAAACTAGAATTATTAAAAGGGATTAATAAGACTAACAAGTATTACGAGAAGGGGAGTCTCAACAGTTGTAGTTACGGAGCGTGGGAATTATAGAGATTACTAATAGATATATTTCTTATAATGTAAGGTCGTATTCTGGTGTTTATAATCTTTCATAAGAATCAGTCAATATTTTTAAAAATATTAATTAAACATAAGCTCCTTATAACAATCTTTAATTAGATCGGAGTAAAGGCGAGTCAGCGCTCTTTTAATAAATGATTCGGTACACAAACACACACTTGTCGTACGTTCGAAGAAATATGTATAAACATTCCCAAAAAGAAAGTTTTAATGCTATATTAATAAATTGTTGACCAGACTATCAAGAATGATAGCCAGCTCACGGTGACCTCTGACGGGTGTCGAGACAAGGTGATATTCTAAAGGCTCTATAGTAGATACAGGATCAGAACAGCGTGGACGGATAGGTAACGATGGCTGGCTTTATTAAAAGCACTCACTTTGATCGGGCCGTGATTTGACGTCACCTGCAGGAAGCAATAAAGGCCGACACAAACACGGGCTCATAATTACAAACGGTCCCAACAGTTTTGTTCGTAACATATTAACGATGGAATGCCTTTGAACGCAATAAATCTGGTTTGTGCTACTTCATTAGGGTATTGAAATTGTGGAATTTGCGTACATAATTACAATGTAATCATGTTTACGGAACGAGTACGTTTTCAGTACGTATTGGATTTTAACTTGTAATTCAAAAGGGTCGTATCAGCGAATTATTAATAACGCAGTTACTAAAGCTTACAATAATTGTCATAATTATATAATGCCTTATGTTAATAAACCACTTGTACCGGTGATTTCATATTAATGGTTTTGTCAGTCGCCGTAGAACAAATAAAATGCGGATATAATTATTCCAATTGCATTTTCTATTCCTTGACCCCGTCGTCTCTGTTCAATGCGGAAGTAAGAATTTTGACTATAGATTTTTACAATTCAAATTGGTTATGATAACTAGAGCTTCTGTTATTGCTTTAAACATAAAACTTTTGTAACTATAATCTAATAAGCGCTATCTAATCGATATGCATAACGCGAATAATATATAACAAGCAATTTATTGAAGTGACATTAAGGTAATTATGTTCTGTATTACATATATACATTGTATAATATAGTTTGCTTCATACGATAGAGTCCTATTAGGCGGTTGGTAATTATCGCCACAGTGCAGTCGATTTCGAGCCTTACTGCACAATTAGATACTCCCGTTACTATTTAGTACTAGAGATACTAAGCATTAGTATGTGTTTACGCTACTGTGCACTTCATATACGATTGTATACTTACTTGTAACTGTACGTCGATAACATTAACCGCACACAAATGAAACTAGTTCGCTCTTGTTAAGTGAAACATAAACTGATTCGTCGGACCCAAAATCCAAACCGCCCCTAAATTAGTTATGGTTTAGACATCAGTATAGGCATTTGTATAATAACAAGAGAACTTAATTAAGCGGTAGGGTTCAAACTGACAATACAGTTAATATGACTTGCTATAAAACACTTTACAGATGAATTGTAGATTTGACGTGAAAAGGAAATTGTAAAACATAGTGATATAATTTCTGAATTATCAGGTCATTTATGTGAAAATATTCATTTCCGTTGTAAATTTTTATCGTGTCCAAACAAAGGAAGAGCTCGAAGTAAATTGTGAAAGCGTTGCAAGTCCGGCGAGAGAACAAAGATCAGTGATTGCGTTAACGCAATTAATGCGGAGAGTTCATTCGGCTGTGAAGGTTCGATATAAAATCAAAACCACTTGTCTGTTTGAGCGCACGGAACAAAATGCATTAGTGAGATGCTGCGTAATAATGAAGAGTCATCAATTTATATGCGATATTACATTCAAAAGTTGTTTTACATTATTCCATATTTCTAGAAAAACTTGTTTTGTTTATTATTTTTTTTAATCTGATTTATTTTTCATTAATTTAATAGAATTATCGTTACTTAGGGTAGATACAAAAGGACTTGATTTTAAAATTATTGGTTTGTTTCTAAATGCAGTTATTTTTATTAGGAGTAGGTAAATAAAATATAGCATAGTTTTTCTACAACTTTATCCTGATCATATTGTATTACTAACCTGACAGCGTAGCCGCCTTAGGTGTAACTTCAATAAGACGGGATTGGGGTGCACCGCCTCAATGCAATTTCAGCTGTGTGCCCGCAAATTGCATTCACGGCCTCAAGGTGTGGCGTTGCACCACCAGAATATTGGAATTTATTAGCCACTGCTCCAGTCATGAATGAGACTTATTGCTAGTGTCGCTATAAGTCTTCACTAAACTAAAATTGCCGAGGGTGTGTGTTGGTAGTGGAAAGCTTCATCGTGATAACGGTTTAGAAAAAAAAAATCCAATTGGAAATCGTAAACAGTACTCGCAACAATTACACACAAACACACACATACAATAATACTAAGACAATACATAATATTGTTTTATTTACTAAGTTAAAATTCTACGTATGTTATGAAGAAATATGTCAGAGGTAGGTCGCACACCCTTTTTAAAAATATGAAATAGGCATTTAGGCATATGATCACAATTTCTGTCTAGTCAGATAACAGTAGAGCTTAGAGCCAATCCAGTTGAACACCCCTGTACTAGGGCAACTTGGACCGTCGACGAGTTCTGAAATGAAGAAGATAAACCACTTGGTCTACGAGTATACATTCTTGTTATATAACCACATGCGTACTAAAGTTGTATTCGTCCTAGACAATAATGACGCGTTACGGAAATTTAGTACATAACATAAAATACCCACGTAGTTGCATAAAATATTTAAACCAAAACCGAAAACAGCTTATAGAATAGTAGAGTGCATAGGAACCGAAAACAAATGAATGGAGGCCTAAGCCTGTAATTTTAGTTTGTCTCTTTGCAGCTATTGAACTGGAATAAATCCACACAAATTGGAAACCACGTTAGATGTAACAACCGCCACAAGCTCTTGTTAAAACTTTTGACGCTCGCTATCACGGTCATATTTTTGCCAGCGTATATGTATGTACATAGATGATATATGTGTACACGCAGCGCAATTCAAAGCGTTTTAACGACTGGGACTTTGTTACTAGTAATAACAATTCCCTACGCATTGAAACAGTGCGTTTTCCATTATACCGAACTATGACATATAAGTCATCACATTAAACAAAACATTAAGCGAATAATAACTAATATTAAATGTTATGTTAAACGGTACGGATTCCAAATTAAGTGCCCGATTATTCTACATTTAAGATTAGGAGCTGGCTTCGTTTTAAATTTACCCACATTTTACCTATTAGTTATCCTAAACTATAAATAAGGCTATAAATTACGGTAGAAAATAATAGTATAGATAGTAGAAAAATCGCCTATGAAAACCATATCTGTATTAATATGTCAGTGCAAATTTAAAATAGAAATAACTCAATAAAACTGATTTGAAAAAAATTAATACGTTAGAAAAATCGTACGTGGGTACTAAGTACATACATTTTCCAAGCTTCAGATGTTTCGATTTCCGTGAATCGCGGAGCATGGGAATAATACATACAATAACGTGGTTATGTTTTCACGAAAGGAACTTTTAAAAGAAATGGCATGTGTCAGATCTCACGTTCCAATATTTACACTCCAGAAACTGGGTCTCCGCGCATATTCGATTCTTTCAAACTGTCGACGTATCTGTAAATATTCCATCGATGTTTCTCACTTTTTGCGATCGCATCAAGGAAATAACCTAAACTTTGCCCGACGCTATGTAAGTATCAACAACTTACGGTGCTTAATTGAACGGAAAATTTGAAACGACAACGAGGATTGAAGAAGTTGGAAAATAATAAATATAATAGATTATTTATAATATTTGTTCCTAATTTAAACAATACATGTTCGGTGATTCAAATGCACAAATAACAAATATGATTAAATGCACAACGCAACAATGTAAAGAATCGAAAACCAAAGAATTCCTGTCCTAGAGATACTTAATAAGAGAATAATTCTAATTTTATAATCTAAAAAATGTTTTAGCAAGAAATCTCACGATCATTTTTCATGTAGAACAGATGTGAAATTATATAAACGGACCTAACACGCACCGAACCTGCTGCCCTTCATCAAGAAAACTACATGTAATCATAACCATAAGTCATAAGTATCCTCGACGTACGTTCCATTAATAATGTAGGGTGACAACGACGCAGGTGGCGCCGAGCCGCTCCACGATAAACGTCCTGATGCATAATTGAAGGCGTGCCATCGCGCTTACGTGACTCCCGCTAAATCTCCTAAGCGTAATATCTACTTGTACGGCTAAGTGTGATGGATGATTTTCCGTTAGAGGCCTCCGCTCTAGGTTACATCGTATATGACACTAATGTACTCACGCGTTAAGAGTGTAGGGTCGCGTTAGGCATTTGTTAGGGAAGCATCGTTCCGATCGATTTTAGTCGAAATAACACCAACCAGCCTTCGCAGATGCTTACAAGTTGGACAAATGAGTGCGACCTATTTGGCTTTTTCTATTGTAGGTACACCAAATTTATTTGGATTAGTATAGATTATAAATAATTGTAAAAACAGATCATAAATCGTTTCTTGCTTTCTTTCTCCTCTTTCAAATATTAGATTTAAATAATTCATAAATATAATAATACACCTAGTTTGATTAGTTTAGAAGCGTTATACTTCTAAACTAGTCAAACACTAGATATTTGTGTAATCCGGTACACAAACACCAACCTTTGCTTGCAATCCTTTAACGAACAATGGACAGTGGAGTTCCCTCACCCCTTCTTGTCTATTTTGTTTTTGAAATTCCTTTAAAAGCGGCGGTAACTTCTTTTTCAAAAATACTCGGTTGTGAATTTATTCGTAAAGAATTCATCCGAATATTCATTGATAAATAATGATTGTTTTATTGGCTTATTTCTATTTTATTGGCTTTTTCAATTTGACTTTGATTTTGAAGTCCATTAAAATCAAATAACACCTTTAAAACAATTTTCATGTATATTATACATTAAGTAAACACGCAATTGATCGTAGTGGAAAGGTATGCAGGAAATAACAAAATTCCCTTAAAAAAATCTGATAGTTTAACCTTTAATACGTGCCACTATCACGCTCTAACGAAGTAAAGAGTTGACCTTTTTAATACGTAACCTGTGACCTCTGCTGCGCCACGTGACCGCTCACCCCTGCCTCAAATGCTAAACGCCATCCGACCCTATTTGTTAATCTTAAAATATCTACACCTCAGTATAGCGACGCTTCCATTATTATGCCACACTTCTGTTTACCCTATTCGTAAAATTCACGTCGGTCACACGACTTATATCAAACTGTGGAATCCTTTTATAATCACGTATGTCAAAAGCACAATTGTTAATACAAATTAAAAGCCATTGTATTAATTTATTTATTAAACCACAATGCGCATTAAAGATGTTATTTTCAAATCTATATGATTCCTTATAATTTTCGTATACTATAAAACTCAAACATTTTTTAAATATTGAAAAGGCTTAATTTCTAAAATAGAAATTGTGCATGCGTAGCATAGCATAGCATAGCATAAATACCAAGCATAACATCACAATTATCTACGAAGGATACAGAGAAAATAAAATGCAAAACGAAATGATCTAAATCGTTCGAAAGAGAATCACTCACTTTGATTGATCCCTAAATACTGTGAATTATCTAATTGAATTAAAATTCACAGAAATTCTCACAGTATTCATCTAACAATAATATGTAAATTATACTATTGCTCTTTATATATTCACAATCGCTCCTAGTATATGCAAATTACCCAGCGTCCCATCTCATTCGCCGATGTCGTATAACTGGTCAGTTCATTTTACAATTCGCGAGGTCAAAAACAACATCGAGGGGTCATTTCTTCAATATCTTTCCCATCCATTATATCATATCATTCCCAGTTCGAAGACCGTGAGATAAACACCTTGAAAGTTTTCGAGACATTCGTACAAGTCTTGTGGTTAATTGATTAGTTCGTTCAATGTTTGTTAATATTTCACGATTATTTATGAAATTTTATTTGAGAACATGGACGACTGGATAACACAACTTTTCCAAACAAATAATTTCGTCAAGCCCAAGGTAAGTTTATTATTACAAAATGCATGTATTTCATTGTTTATGTTTCGATGAAGTGATAACGTTACATACAAACATGTGAAGTGTAATTGTATTATTTATTAGGACGAGTCGTTACCGTAAACTAAAATGAAATCATAAAAAGGAATAAACATAGCGCGGAAAAATTTATTTTTTATTCCATAAAATAATATTACAACAATCTGAGTGAAATGTACAATACGATTTTTAACTCCGCTTATTTTTGACAACGTCCAAATAGAAGAAGACTTTTTAATACAACTGATTTTTTTATGTACCTAATTAACAAAGCCTAAAATACCAAGTAGAGAGCATACATGGTCTAAGCTAATGATAAACCTCTAGTAATTACATGTTGTCTGAAAGTTTTCAGGAAACAAAATTGTCGTTTTACTATCAACTTTTACAAGCTTCGAGAAATAAGTCGTTAAAGTTTTTGTCATCAAGATATTAAACAAAATCTTGTCGCGGTACAAAGTACAAGGTACAAAGAACCAATTATAGTAATTGTTCTTTTTAAATGTTTTTACAAGATCATAGAGTACAATCAAAGGCGACTTATGAAATCGAGAATTCAATTAAAGTTTGAGTTTAATAATTATCCACACTTCTGTATTAATGGCATTATTTTAGAACTTAATTGGAACGCTTATTCACTAATGTGTAAAATGTGAGGCTTTAGCGCTGTGCAGAATGATGTATAGCAAAAAAGACGCGGCACTGCCGCGCACATCTGCCGACTCCTGCCGAGTTGCCCTAACGAGCTGTCATAATAGCTCCCCAAAGTTGCCGGGAAAAACTCCAAATCAAATAAATTAATGTTGGGCACGTTTTAAGACGAACAAATTTGAACCTTTATACGCTAAAATCTGCAACGTGCATCCTTCAGTCGAAAATCTTATGTTTAACTCCAAACTTATCAAATTAGATTTGTAAATTTAACTAAATAATATATGTACCTATATGAAAATACCATAACAGTTTTGATGACGTTCGCTAAAAAACCTATCACGTAAACATGATTAAGTATTTTTATTTTTATATGCCAATTTCGAAACCATTTTAAACATTGATATAACAAACCCCTTAATATGTATGATTATTTCAGCAACATTTTCTAAAGTTTTTCTTTTAGCTATAAAAGCTTTAGTACTTTATACTTAAATCTCATATATTATGCTTGAAAACTCTCGCAAGTTTTACAAACGACGGCGTGTTAGCTCCTTGTGGCAGGCAGTTTCCAGACAACTGTTTCAACGCCGTTTAACAACGAGCACTCACGTACAAGACTAATTGTGTAGCAAAGAAACGACCCAGTATTCTGTTTTATTTAAATAAATCACATTATTAATTACTATTATCATTTAAAAGAACGCATTCTCAATATGTATGTGATTTTATTAATATTTTGATTTGTTTTCGTTTGGATGAGTTTCCATAAGCAGCCCCAATTCGTTTCGATGAATAACGTACTTCCAATTGTTCTATCGTCGTGAATTTCGCATAAGCGTGTTATTCACGTGCTTAAACAATGCCGAGGGCATCGTTTATAAGTGATTGTCTTTTGACATTGACAATAGGCAAGTTCGCCAAAGTTCACTTAGCCAACACTGCTTATCCTTTTCTCCAATAATCTCCGTCTTATATTGCAAACATAGCAAGAATTAGAGTGAATTAAACTGCTAAAAGTTTCTCGTCTTTCACAATTTCAATTAACTTGCAACCGCGCAAAGTAAACATTAAATATAATAAATTAAACTTATCGCAAGCTATTCTTTTATAATGGTGTTGAAGGAATTATGTGACATATAAGTTCAAATACTTAGCACATTTTTTGAACAGTCAAGTTCAAAATTGCATCTTGATTACTACGCTCAGAACTAGTGGTACTATGTTTTTTTATAACAGACTACTACTAACATAAATTGGTTTCAGCGCAATTTGTACATGATAAAAAAGATAAGATTTTATTTGAAAAATTCGTCTTGGACACGTATTGTTGCAACGCAAGGTCTTTTTTAAATTGTACATATAACAAAATTGTTTTTGACTACGAACTCACCTGAAAGTCAGCCTAGAAGGTTCCTATTCACTCTTACAAGAACAACAACATACCGTCACGCCAGGTCCCTAACGGGGTAGGCAGAAAGCACCGAGTGCCAAATATCTCTGTCCTTACTAACGAATACTCACCAAATATTCTCATTGACGCCTATTACTAACTGAATTCACACTAAGAGTCCCATTCCTATAGCCCTATTCGAGATTAGGTGTAGATGTCCATGGGCGGCAGCGGCCACTTGTGACTACCGCCTGCTCCTCCGGGTCCTACCTAGCATCGTGATAGGGTTTTAGGCCATAGTCTACCACGCCGACCATGTGCAAATTGGTAGACTTCACACACCTCAGAAAATATTATGTACTTTATAACATCTCTAAGGTGTGCTGGTTGCCTCACGATGTTTTCCGTCATCGTTACAGCAAGTGATATTTATATTTTAATTAAAAAACGCACGTAACAAATCAGAGATGCGTGTCAAGATCGAACCCGGACCCAGCGGAGTGTGCGGCTGAATTTCAAACCATATCTATCACTGCTTCATGTAATCTCATGTTATGTGTGCTCTTGACATAAAAAAAAGAAATGCAATTTGTATCTTCTCTTGTCTATGGGCGGGGTGTAACGAACGCTATAATGCCTGTACATTTAATCCTTTTCAAACGATGCTATAAAATCAGGAGCGCGACACGTGAACGACGTTTCCATTCCAAGTTTAATTGCAGTCTGACTGTGCGCAGTTCTTTCCATTAATTAAATAAGTTCGCGCGAACTCCCGCGATTCTCCCGCGGGAGAAGTTTCCGGAATGCGCCGCTCAAAAATAGTTCATACATCGAATTGTTTGCTAATTAGTGTATTCATCGACAAACAAATTTTTAAGATGGTGAAACAATACGATTGAAAACTATTGAAATCCGAATTAATATTAATTTCATTTTAAGTAATTGAGCGGTATGGCATTGTTTGAATTTCCCAAAAAAAGCTCTTAAGTATAGCAAACATGTTTACTTACAACTGCGTTAAAAATGGGCGTCACTCTAAAGAGATATATAAATGAAAATCCTCTATGCAACGAAATACTATTCCTCGTGCGTGCGTGAAGTGGACTTTGGAGAGTCGCGCTACGAATAATGTGAAAGGAAGACCAGGTCAAGAGTAACTGTAATGAACCAGCTTTTGTGATGGCTTTTAATGGAGGTAACAGAGACGAAAGGAACTCTGTGTACCCCTACAAAACATATTCGTAACTGTGTAGACTTTAACTTATCATTGTTAATCCTATTCTACTTGACATATACTACAAAACCAGAGGTCGTGGGTTCGGATCCCACCCAGGCCAACATTTTTGCGATGAACACATTTGTTTGTTTTGTATCTGGGTATAATAAAATTATCTATATATGTATAATATCGTATGTACGCATGTTTATCAGCTGTCCGGTTACCATAACACGGGCCTTCAATTGCCTAATTTGGAATCCGATAGCCGTGTATGGAATTGTGCCCAGTTATTAAAGTTATTAAAGAAAACTGGTTGTGGACGAAGCGTAATTTTCGTTAGTCAAATATATCGTTTTATTTGACTACTAATAATATATCATTGGGCGAACAGAACAGAGTGGTGAAGGTACGAGGTAATTTTTCAAAATCACCCCAACAATATATCAGTGGCTCCGAGCTAAGGTGTACACCGTCGGACAAAATGTTGACCCATTGATGAATTAGGGGACTGCAATTAGGGTATTCCATTTATTCTGTAACAAAATCAAAATAATTCCGCTAACAGTCGACTTGTTGGCTTAAAATATTACTCTTCGTAATTTGCTATTTTCTGTTTTCTGCTTTTGATTTGATTTTTTCATTATACGATTTAGATAGATTTTTGCATTGCGTTAAACGTAATTTATCACTACTAATACATATTGTGAATGAACGTTTGTTTGTTACGCTCACACGCGAAAAAGACTTGACCGATCGTCATGAAACTTGACATACATTTTTGTACATATATTTTTGGAGGTATTACAAGTAACATAGGATACTTTTTAGGAAAAAAATATATAGTATATTTTTTAGCATTTGTCCGAGACTTCATCCGCGTGGAATAGTGACTTTGCGTAGAATTTTAATTTCCTAGGATATTTTTATTGCAAAAGACAATTCCACGCGGACGAAGTCGCGGGCAAAAGCTAGTACCTATATTATAGTTTATTGAATTTATTTCAGTAAATGAAGTTCATGTTTACGAAATAAATGTTTACGACGATTTAATTACATTTAGATAAGCTTAAAATAAATTACGAAACTCAAAATATGGATTGGATAAGATGGATGGAAAACACGTTGTAGTTAGCTTTATTTTTGTTTTCGATGCGTAACAAGTTGGAATCTCTCGTATTTTTGTCTATCTAGCAAATCTAGCATCTAAGTATTATAATTTAATAAACACTAAACATCTAGTAGTGACTCAGAGTCTGGATGTGTGCCCGGCGCAAC
>DWDX01001910.1:0-16763 GCA_018245675.1 Agara michaeli | reverse complement strand
TGGATGTGTGCCCGGTGCATGGCAATAGGCTCACCACCTATTCCATTGTGAGACTTAAACGTAACTGGTGAAATGTGCGGGTGTACTACTCCTCTGCCTACCCCTTAGGGGATTACAGGCGTGATGTTACGTATTTATTTATACTTTATTTGGAACTTATGCAATATAATTAACGAAAAGGAGAATCAAGCTTTGGGCAGTGTTGAGACCAATGTAACCGCCTACATACGAATACAAAAAAGAAAGAGAAAGAGAAATGCAAAAAGCAAAACAAATACAACTTACATTTCAAATAAACATATTGAAAAACATACATACATACAGACCTATAAAGTTTTTCTCTAAACAGAAACCAATAAACACTAGCTCGATGAAATATAGCCAATTGATTCCTTTTGCTGAGAGGGTTGAGTTAAAGATTAATATTCAAAGTAGGGCATATAATCACTGCCACGGGAGAGAGAGTGAAGCTGCACGTTGCGACTAGTTCTGCAATATTGCATTAACCGGTATTCAATATGAGAGGGGTGGGATATGACAGATTGTCACAAAGATGCCCTTACAAAGAACAACATAAGTTTTTGTTTATTGTTAGGACTAATCGATCAAGCCTTGCTATCTATAGCTTTTCGTATATATCTGGGAGTAATGCATAGCCATGTATTTTTAAGTTTCGGTTTTCCAATGGTCGTATCGAATGCAATAACGGTTGGTAAACTCAATAAATAAATAAAAACATTAGTAACTTTAATCAAACCTTACGGTCTTTGAGTGTTTAGTGGATCCGAAGAAGTCAGATCCTGATGCAACAAGACAGACATGATTCGTTCGACGGTTGTTTTGTAACGGTTTTACTCCCTACAGAATTGGAATGTTTGCGAAACAAAGAGATTCCATATATTTGCATATCGATTGTATTATTCACAGCACATAACATTCCCTTATACATATGTATGGCTTAAATCGTATCAATATGCTCTATGAAGCGATCAAACTTGGACTTGCGAGATGTAAAGACCGCAAATATGCGGACACCTAAGAATAAATAATAATAATAATAACAACTGGGGATAATTCCACATGCGGCTATCTGATTCCGGATTAGGCAATTGAACGCCTTTGTTATGGTGACCGGACAGCTGATAAACATACATATATACATACAATATAATACTTATATGGATATTTTTACTATGACCAGATATAGAAAAAACAAATGTTAACAGAAAAATGTTTGTCCTGAGTGGGAATCGAAGTCACAACCTCCGATTTTGCAGTCAGGATCTGTAACCACACTACCAACGAGGCCAGTCAAATGTGGTGTCAGAGAAGAATGCCGCATATCCAGTGGTAAGCTATGCTATTTAATGCATTGATACTCCAAGAAATAGTACCTAACTACTATTTAAAATGTCACAACTATATAATTGTCTACATTTGAGTATAAGCTCAAGCAAGGTGCAGTCTAGAACGTAGCATGCTTGCTTGGTGGCTACCATCTACCTGTCTTCGACAAGTCCTGAAGTATTTCAGGCGTTTTGCCTATGAGAGTGATAGCAGTGTCGGAACGATGTCTATCGCTTGTAAGGTCGATGAAAGGTCACCAGGACGAAACCAGTCTCTTGGTAGGAACAAATCTACAACAAATCGGACAGAAAATAACATATATAGCATTGAATACTAACGATAAGCAATGGTAACATATGATACCATACCATGTTGAAGTAAGCTATTGTCAAAACAAGGCCTCGAGTGGCGAATAGCCGGCATACGAAGACCGGGATGCACCCGTATCACCTGTAAGTAATTTGACGAGAAAGACGCTGTCTCAACTGGACTAGACTGGGAAGAGCTGGCGACCACTGCACAAGATCGTCCCAAACGGGAGAAGCATCTTCGAGGCCTATGACCCCGATGAGTGATTAAAGGCACTCTTAATCATCGAGATACTTATGAAGGAGTCTCGACGATAATGACAAGTAATAAGGAAACAATCTCAAGTGAAACGTACAATGAATTAAGCTGAACAGAAATATACACCACTGGTGCAGTGCGGTAAAGTATACTCAAAGCCTCTAGTCGTTGCCAGACACATATCGCCAATCGTGGGTAATATAGTGGGCAGTAGTACAGAGACTTGATTTATTGATCTTAATGCTTATAATTGGTATATATATATATATATATATATATACAGGGTGAAAGGAAATGAGATACAGTTCTTGCAAGGGTCTGAAGTAGAGTTTATTTACGGCCCATTTAGTCACGTCATACAATGTTATGAGAGTTATAGAACATTTCAACAATCTAAATTTAAATTGCGCTTTTGTTTATAATTTCGATATATCCTGTTACGCCAGTGGACAAAGTAAAGTTTGAGAAATTAGGTAATCGGGCGTATAATTGGAGACTGGATCCAAACAATACAAATACCATTGAATATGCCGCGATATTTATAGTTAAAGCTATGGAACCACATGCATCTCTCAAGTTTTATTGTTTCTCGTGCGATGGCTTCATTGCGTTAAGGTTATATTTTGGCTCACAGTCCACAGTGGTTGAGTGAGGATTTTATTAAAATGTCACGATTACAGCTTTAATGTTAAAAAACGCAAAAAAAAAATCATCTCAACTGCGCAAGTGAAAGTATGCAAGAAAATTTTAACTTTTTCAAACACATAACAAAGACAAAAATAAAATAACAATATGAACACATTCTGAGCCAAGCATAGTTATAGCAAGGAAAGCAAAGCTATTAAATAAAACCTAAGTACCTATTTTACAATTAGCAACAGGATGTGAAAACCTAAATTATCGTTAGTACACCAAACTCTACTGTCACGATCTGGACAAAGATTATTATTATTCACTATAGATTCAGTACGAATCTATATTTATGTGCTGAGGTGGCAGACATTTTATATTGAATCATAGACTACACTCACAACAAATACATACAACCATTGTGATGTGACCTCAGGCGCGGGCGGTTGTTAGTTATATCATAAATATATGCATAACAGTATGCCAAAATTTCGATAAGTCTCTCTAATGCTAATTTTATTTGTGGCTACATGCACGCGCACACGAAACTACATAAAAAAAAAGGGACCGCTATTGGGCAAACTGGGTTTCTGCCAAATATTCCTAATGACTACGAAAAACTGGAAGGTTTTAATTACGCACATACTTTCTAGTTGTCGGCGATGTACAGACTGGCTAGACAATTGACACTTCACTATTAAAAAGAGATTGGATTTACCACTGAAGCCTTTGCTTCGCGAACGTGAATTTGGTTTGAAGTATAGCGAATAGTTTATGGTATGAGAACTGGGCATCAGCTGATTGCAGGCGGCTATATTAATCGCCCGTACACGGCAAAAGTAGGCCAAACATCTAGATTAAATCGTACGCACGGCCTGCCGCGTATAGCTAGCGCCGCTTAGATCTCTTCCATCTAACGTTTTGTTTACACTGCCATTGTGTTAGCCACGCTCACCCACAAAAAACTGTCATATTGACAACACGCACTACTAAAATTCGCAACACGAGGAACGTCGGCCCCAATAACAAAGACATGTCAATTCTAAGCAGATTGATGAACAGAAAAGTTGATTTACCTCGGCGGCCCTTGGCGATTTTTGCGTTTGTTGTTCATATCTCCGTCGCCTGACTGCCCCGGCGGGTAGGCACCTTCGCGTCTACGCGTAGGGACCGGAATTTTGGCAATTTATCACTTCTTTCTTTTACAACACAGTCCTTTCGACTTTCGCGGATGCACTAAACTGCAGTTGAAATTAGGAGTTACCACTCAAAATGCGACCACAGGGATGCATCGATTTCACTAAAGTTCTATGACATTTGCCAACAAATATAAACTAAAATATATTTGAGTACAAAATCGCAGTTCTATTTATTCTCGGGAACTAATCCCAAAAAATAAACGGTTTGGCAGTTTTGTCGTGCCTGCAATCAGCGCAGGAATACAACATGGCGCTGTGACGTATTCGTCAAAAGAATTGCAAAAAATAAAATTTGCACACACTCAGAAGTCACACGCGGAATTTAGAAGTATAAATACTTAAATTATTTTTTGGTTCACATAAAGAACAATTAACACTGCTCAGTAAATACCGTACAATTAATAAAGTCAGCTTTTGACCACTTCTACTTGGGAACTTTCAATATGGCGGAAATAGGTGCTTGACTTTTAGTGCTGCCATAACAATTATGTCAAAAATAATTTATTTACTGAAATTAATATTGTTCCAAGAATACGATTTATGACATAAATATTATGTATAATATTATGTATATATTATATTATAGAAAATGTGGAATGGAAAAGTTATACATTCTTACCAAATATTTAAATTATAGTTTCAGAAGAGACTCATTAATTAAAAGTCAGGGCATGACTTGTATAAAAAATATGTATTACGCCTGAATTAAAGTTGTATTTCATTTTCATGAACCAGCATTATTATAAGGGTAAGTACTCCACTATTCAATATATTGGGCAATATTACAAAGAAAAACAAAAGATACGTAACATACTCTACATAACATAATTTTTTGTTAAAACTGCCGAGTCAATTCAATGGAATCCAAGTAGGAATAGCAATAAAAAAAAAAAGATTTCTTCAGCGCGCGCGCGAATTTTAATCTAGAACGCACGCGTGGTTCGTACCCACCTCTGCTTTGTTATTGATCGATGTAGTGCGAATTTTGTAGGTCACGACAAAATGAGTGCTAAAACCGCGGCAACAATGTCTCAGCGTGAAAAATTCGAGCTAATTAACTCAGAAGTGCGTTCGTTTTACGAATATTGTAAAGAAGCGGGAATGAGTGACGAGGAAATGGATATCATTTGTCGACCACTGACAAATGCCGTGAGGAAGGCCTCGGTCAAAAGATGGACGAGAATCTGTCTGGGGATCGTGATGGTTCTGGCTATAGGATACACCGTGAGCCAGACGGACACGTTTCAATGGCACGCAACAGCAATTGCTAGAATTGCGCTGATAAAAATCCTGCCGATTTGGGACTGGACTCCGCTGTACTACAATAAATGTTTGATAGAGCGTTCCGAGCCCTACGCTACGGATCCCGACGCGGTTTCGCCCGCCGACTGCATCGCTTGCGAAGCTATACGTGAGTACATTTGATAAATATAAAACAATACATACCTGAGTGATAAAATGTGGTCAGGGCGGAAATTGGGTTGATTTTTGCAGTCGCACTGCGCATGTCGCAACGTGGCTGTGAAGGCGCTCCGGTTGTTTGCAATATAACAAGCGTAGTAGTATTTTTGATAAAATGGACGTTTAAAGTATAACCATTCTTTGAACTTATACATTTATAAAAAAAATTTGGTACCAATATTTATATACTATAGTGCTTTTAAATTTTGCGCTATTTTCAATTATGCATTTCATTATTATTATTAGTAAGTACGTAAATAGAAAATTTGCTACGATAGAGTTATTGTCCGTCGTATTATAAGAATATCTACTATTTTAATCATATTTTACTGTTCACACTTATTTTTATATTGTTTACGTATCAAAGTATCTAAGTAATCAGTAATTACGATTACGCTTAGTAAGTCCGACTTCAGATATATAATTTTGGCTCGATTCTCCATCCAGGAAACATATTTGTGTGATGGCCTATGACTTTTCTCTGAGTCTGTTAGCATTATGTTGCAATCTATGGAAGTATGTACATATTTCGAAAGCAAACGTGTAATGTATGTAAGGTTATCAGCTATCTGACTACCATATTATAGATTATTATAATATTACTTTTTATTGCACGAAATAATAAAAATGACAGGGATTTAAAACATCTTAAAAAACACTACAATAAGGTTATGGCTTGTTTGGGATGCGACGACCGCGTGTTAGCTCTTTCAATTTTATTTATAAAGACAGATTGTGAAGCGAGCAACTGTTAAAAGCGACATTAACATTTTTCCTATTATAGTCAGATAATATTTTAGGTACAGACACGATTGTTACTCGAAGAGCTAGGCAGACTAAGAATTTCCACAAAGACAAAGACAAACACGTTTATTTGCAGAAATATGGGTACATTTAAGCATTTTACGTAATTATTATTGTTAATTCAATGCATATTTTGCTTTTTACGACGCACAATTATAAGAAATGCAATTAAAATTACATTAATTACTTAATAATATTACTCTAAAATTAACACATATATAAGTTAGATATGAAAATCAAGTTCTAGTTTAGGATTTTGATTTTATTATAATTTTGACGTCAATTAATGTAATAGAAATTACTTCCAGGGAGGATAGCGCGTGTGTCCGACACCAGTTACCACGAGGTGTTCGATCACCATCTGATGCGCGGGGCGCCGGTGATCGTGCTGGACGCGTACTACGACTGGTCCGAGCTGAACCTGACCGGACTCATCAACGAGGAGGCCCGCCTCCGCGACTCCGTGCCCTGCAGACTGCTGACCAACATCCGGATCGGGAAGCAGCCCATGGACTTGGAGGAGATCGTGTCGCGCATCACCAACAGCAACATCCCGAGCTGGTTCGTCCACTTCCAGAACTGCGACCTGAAAGCGGTGAAGTCGTTCCGCGTGCTCGCCCCTCGCCCCTACTTCCTGCCCCCGCACGTACCCCCGTCGCACTTCAACTGGCTGCTGTTGTCGAAGGACTACGACACGCATCGTTTCAAGCATCTGGAGCTCGACATCGGTTTGGTCATCATGTCTCAGTTGAAAGGGAAGACGTATATCCAGATGAAGCCCAGGTCCTCCTGCGAAGACATCTGCTACACTCTTAACGTGGAGCTCAATGAAGGGGAGACGTTGGTTCTCGGCAACTCGCTGTGGGAGTTCGAGTATTTGCCGGGCAAAGGCGAAAATGTGGCCATTCTGACGGAAACCGATTGGGTTGAATCCTAATGTTACCGCTTGTTATCCATGATCCCGCTGGTCGATTGCCTCGTGCTGCCAAGATTATAAATGAATTAAAAAACATGATTTTATGTCTAAAATTACTTACTTCATTATAAATATTATCAAACAAAATAACAAAAAAATAAAGTCAAATCAAGAATTTTCTAGAAAGCACAAATCTTCGTACAACTTTCGCTGAGGTGTTTAAAATGAAAATTGTGTCTGGCTGAAAAGACACCCTCCCCCCTTTCCCCACGACCCTCCAACACCTGTAAATATTACCAGCATTTGATGGTTTTACAGGTCATGAATGCACTACTTACCGCTTCTAATTATTTCCTCCACAACAAACTTATGTTTGTTATGTTCTTATGTCGATGAAATATCAGTAAAAAAGTTAAATATGAAGTGGCTACGGTTCTCTATGAGAGGAGGAGATGAAAAAAATGATGTTTAACTATAATCTTGGCAGCACGATCACATTCACATTTTAATATTCAAATGCTCGTTATGATATATCGTATAATATATAAGCAAATCGAAATTGTCGGCATCTTTAGACATTGTAATATATTTATCATTGTTAAAGAAGATAGACCTTATAGTTTTATGGATAGCTGTCTCTCTCTCTCACTGTATGCCTTTAAAAAATCTCGGATACAAATCCTATTTCCTCTTGGCTCAAATTAAACTTGTTTACTCCTAGACTGTGAAATAAATCTGTGAAAATGTCGCCATCTGTACAGCTATGTGGTCTATGGCTAAAATTTAAATTAAAAAGAATGAATATAATAGATAGATAATTCCGAATTTTAAAAATAGAATTCGAAATTTAAATTTGCTCCGTTGTAAAAACAGTGCTATACATATAATATGTAAAAATGTTTTTGAAATCATTGCAAATATGGTAATTTAATAACGAAAAGCAAAACAGATATTGAATAATCAAATTAAAGAATTAAATTTTATAATAGGTATCTGTCATCATTCATCGTGGCGTCTCCAAATTTATATTTAAATGAAGTAAATGAGTAATATTTAAAATTAACTATTCCTCTCTGATCATACAACGAATATAATCTGTATAGATATTAAGCAAATTAAAAGCGAAACGATCTGCCCGTAAAACCATAGACAAGTGTTCTTTAACTTCTTACAATTTCAGTCGGAAGATTTACAATAACAGTACGAAGGGACCGCTGTGTTGTGGCTGTCCATAGAGTGTACTGGCCATTTACAACCAAATGGGCGCTTCGCCTATATCTTAGTCCAGTTTATTAAAATATACTCTCTGTTTCTTCGTATCGAAATCACAAAATCTCATTGGATTCTATATAATATTTAGATCGAGACTGAAAATGTATGTACATATCAACATTATTCTAACATTCATCACAACCATATAAAATATAATAAGCACACAATAATAATTATAATAATAATACTTATGGTAAAAAATAAAATTCCTAATTAATTGTTAAGGTATATTATTAAAAATCACAAATTGTAATAATGCACAAAATGACTTAATGGCAACGTAGAGTGCACTGCTGTTAAATAAAAAAAAAACATTTTTTTTTTAAATTTCTAAAGCATCAAGGCGCTGGCTACTTGAGTTCAAGTCACCAAGCACACAGTATTTTTTCACATCTATTCTAAATAAATCTAGCCCTTATTCCTTTTTTCCTTCAATGGAATTCCTTTTTACATATTAACAACTCAAAGATTAGTCCATTTTACAATATATCTTCTATTTAAATCAATATCCACTTGCAAACATATGATATTTCTAAAGGCTTAGTGTCAAAAGGGCTTAAGTACCGAATATAAATTTTTAGAATTACTGAATATAGCGTTTAAAAAAAAGCCTTTGACATTCCAAACATTCAGTTACGATCTTTTTAATTTTGAAACAAAAACGGCGAAGAAACATTAGGTACTACGATTTTGACACAAATGTAGGATGAGGGAGTGTTTACGTTCTTGTCTATGCCCACCTCTATTTTCATATTCGCGCCAAAAAGTTATGACATTAGCCTTCCCTGCTGTCCACGCGATTAATTAGGTTATATTTAAACTGTGAGTATTCTCCAAAGTTTATTTTAATATTATTAGGTAATAATTTATATTATCCATTTTTGCAGCTGAGCTGAATTTACTGGCCATTCCGAATAGCTGCTGGACCAATATTATATGGACCTTAATTAATTGCAATTGTAACTCTGGTTGTTGATCGTTTGGCTTTCATCGTTATAAACATATAAAATGTTTAATGAGTTATTAATTATTTAGTATAACATAATCTTGATTCAAATTGTAGAAATTCGTATCGCTGCATGGACGGGGTCTAAACGTATGTTAAGTGATTTGATTGTGACAAAAGTACCTCAGTATTAGATATGATACTTATTAAAAACATTAAATACTATGTGAAGCGCCGAATGACTTTTTATTCTCCATCCTTAACCCTCATCAGGGCAAATCGTTATTATAATCAATATGGAGATATTACGCATTATTGTTATCGGAATGTAGATTTCACTATTGAATTAAATACGACAATGAGGTGTCAAAAATGTCTTTTAAATTTTAAGGCGATTCTAATCTATACTTAATCTATACTTGATTGAATATAATATTGAAGTGACTCAGTGGAAATCAATTGTGAAACAAAAGGAAAACGTAATATTGTCGAAAAATTCATTTATTAAAAATAAAATTACAATAAAACTAATCAATCTTCTCCTTTTCGTCCTTGTGGAGGGGCTTTCCGCGGAACCAGAGGAATAGGTTCTTCAGGGACAATATCACTGGCACCATTATCGGCAGGAACAGGGGAATGTAGATCGCATACCTGGAAATAGCGACCTGGGATTTAGAATTAGGGTTTAGAGGCTTTCCGCCCTGTACCGGTGCGTTCCGTATGGAACACAAAAGAATCCCATCGAAGTGGTTTGAGTGCAGTAAGAATTCAACATAACCCTCAACCATTTGAAGGTACCCTGCCCCCACTTCCACCTTCCGCTTCAAAAAAGGCATAGACCACAATAGGATCGTGTAAAAAAAAATATTTAAAATTTCCTTTCCGTCCATCTATATTAGTATTTTTAATGTTGCCTGTAATTTTTTCAATTGTTTTTGTTCTGTATCTTTTCTATTATTGTTTTTAATTCGATGGAATAAAATATGTCTTTCTTTCGAAAGACAATAAAAGGCTGGTGAGCGATGTAATATTTCTATCGAAATCATTGGACATTATGAATAAAATCATCCGCAAATAGCATTGGAGGACTTAAGACTGGATTAAACATGGTTGGGTGTGAACCAACTTCTGATCGTCGGGGAAGTACAGCAGCGCGAGGAGGCTGGGCTCCATGAAGGCCGCCTCGGCCGCGAGGAAGGCGCGCCGCGACACCGCGTGCGCCTCCCGCAGCCGCCCGCCCGCCAGCAGCGCCGCCGCCTCCCGGATGCTGTCCACCGCCGAGTTGATGCACGCCCCCACCTCGTCGTTAATCACTATGTTCGATATCTCGCCTGCAATAACAATACTAAAAAAAATAAGAACCGGGGACAATTCCTCACGCGGCTATCCGATTCCAAATTAGGCAATTGAATGCCCGCATTATGGTAACTGGGCAGGTGATAAACACACATATATACATACAATATGATGTTTACATAGATATTTTTATTACACCTAGACACGGAACAAACGAATGTGCTGCACACACAAATCTTTGTCCAGGGTGGAAGTCGAACCCACGATCTTCGGTTTTGCAGTCCGGGTGACTGACTACTGGACCACGTGGCCAGTCGGTAGTAGCATTTATTATTATATCAGTTTTCACAACCATACTGCCGGTAGACCTCGAGGTTTAATGGTGTTGCAACACCAGATCACGTCAGCATCAACTTTGTTTTTCAACTCTATTATTCCACCGCTAAAACACCTATCTCTTCTGATGATGAAAACGATTGAATGACTTTTAATGGACTGCGACTTGAAGACTTCTCAGCTTCCCACTCCAACTAAGGAACAATGAAAGAGTTAGATATAAAAATAACGTCATGTCACCTAAGAGCTTCGCCAGCGACTTGAGGCTCCTTTCAGCGGAAGTGATCTGCTCCAGGGTCCTGATGCGGAGCAGCGCGTCCAGCTCCCAGGCGCGGGGCGACACCGAGCGCAGCGGCTCCAGCAGAGCACCCTCTATATGCTCCTGGAACGAAAATCATTGCTACGAAAACCTTGCTTCCAAATTGACGTATGTTAACAAGACTTCCATCTAAAACGATACCAGTTTTCATAGTTCTTGCATCAAAATGATCATAATCGGCGCATTTCTGAACTTTCAAACCTCTATTTAATCCCCTTAGATGTGATATATTAGAAGAACCTGCCTTAGTGGGTGCGTAAGTCATAGAAGGTGCAAATTTCATGTTTGCAGTTGAATTGTTTAAGGCTTGTTTAAGTGTTTAAGTGATGATTAAAAAACAAAAAATAAAGACAAAAAGACGGAAATTTGATCAAAATATAAAACCAGTTTTCACCTTGTCGGTAATACCGAGCAGCGGTCTCAGCTGGGCGATGAACGTGCCCATGATGAGCCTGGTGGGGGGCTGCCACGTGGGCGCTTCGCTCCGGCACTCCGCCGCCGTGGGGCTGCCGAGCACCACGCCCCCCCACTTCGGGGACATGAACGCTTGCACCGGGGCGGACACTTTCTTACCTATAGATTGACAAAGAAAAAGTGTGATAAATATATCTATATGTAATATAATAATAATAACAATAACATCTGAGGTCCATTCCACATGCGTCTATCCGATTCCAAATTAGTCAATTGAATGCCTGTTTTACGGTAACCGGACGGACGGTATAATACTTATATAGATATTTATATTACACCGAGACACGGAACAATCATTTGTCCCGGGTGGGAAATGAACTGGCGAGATTCGGTTACACAGTCGAGTTCTAGCCACTGGAGCGCCAGTGAGCACACGCACCGTCGGAGTCGTATATGACCAGCGGGGCCATCTCGCAGGGCACGGCGTACAGCGCCAGGTTGATGGTGGGCAGCTCGGACACGTGCGTGGCGGCGCGCTCCTCCAGCCGCGTCAGCAGCAGCGGCAGGCGCTCCGCCGACACCGCGAAGTGGCGCCCGCGCTCCGACGTGTCCTTCACCTGGACCGAACGACGAAAGGAAAACGTCTTCAATATCAGTCTTCGTTCGCTCCAAAGCAATGCACAATTATGCATAATAACTTAATATTATAAAGAGGAAGGATTTGATTGTTTGTTTGCATTGATTAAGCTCCGAAACTACTGGAGCGATTTGAAAAATTGGTTCACCATTGGAATCCTACATTATGATGAACATAGGCGATGGAGTATTTTCGAAAAAAGTTAAGGATCCGGATGAAAACATCGATATTGTTTACCCAACGTGTGGAAAAACTACCAAAAAAATCGTCATATCGAGTAAGCTGTCATCGACAATAGAACAAAGTGATGCACTACCCTGCGAAGCCGGGGCGGGCCGCTAGTGCATATTACAACAGTCTACATACACCCTCAGAGTCCGAGCTATTTTCATAATAAATTTCATAGACATTGATCCAGCGGTCCGCCAGCGGGAGCGCAACTAACATACAAACGAACAGACAGACAATGTGTGTATCTTGAATATACGGTCCATGTAATGATTACCTCGCGTGCTTGGAAGTCGAAGTCCAGAAGGTGAAGCCACTGCGACTTCACCGTGAAGTTGTGCAGATCGCTCAGTTCGTCCACAAACGAACCTATGTAGTCTGGGAATGGAAACAGTTCTTTGATCAAGCGAATATTTAATACTATAATTTTATTATCATCTTCAGGAGTCATCTACTTTCCGAGGTCTCTACAGTGAGCTATATCATGGTATGCATTAAAAGTATCGTTAAAAGGTTATTTCAAGGCAGCCAAACGACTGTTGGCTTCTCTGGTGTTGCAGATGTCTACAGGTGACCGTGACATCAGGTGTAACTGACCGTCTGTCTGTTTGCCATGTCCTTCTACTATAAAAAAGCGAGATTCAGACCAAAAGTCAGCATACCATGAAAGAAGAAACCTCTCACCTTCGGCAGCATCGCCGGCCTGGAAGTCCACTTTGAGTTTGTGAGGCGCGGGATGCACCACGGACAGTGCGACGTGGTACCCGCGGTCCGGGGGGAAGCGTGTCTGACGGGCCTTGTCCGCTGTCTCTCCCCTCGCGCCCACCAGGATTGAGGGCTGATACACCCAGTCAGAGAGCACTTGCACTAGCTTTGTTGCCGCTGGAAAAGAGTCCTCATACGAAACTGGACTTATGTATATTACGCTTCTGCTGTTCCTTAAGTTTGAACCTGGACTTTAGAGAAAGGATCTGGTACGAAAGAGTCTAGAGATATGCTGAGGTGCCCTGAAGACTTTCGACAGGGTTTGACGACCTGGCATCTAATTCTTAACTTGTCTTATCAGTAGATATAATTGGCTGTTGAAACATTTTTATTAAGCAAAATATATAAGTGCACAACCGCTGCACTCTGCCTCTAAATGCAAACCCCGCATACTGACTTCAAATATTTTTAAATTGATCTCAGGTAGAATTTCACTCCTATTCGATTCGGGCACAGATAAGATTGTCTTGTGTCTAGCTTTAAGCTGTCACCAACCTTTGGCATCCCTGAACAGTACCACCCTCTCCTCCGCCATCCAAACGTCCTGAAAGAGCGGTTTCCTCTGCACCACATATAGGGTGTTGTGCTTCTTCAGGTCGAGCGCCACCCCCACCTCCTCCAACGCCTCATGGTCATCCGCAACTGAGTCAAGGGCCGATTGGAGCTCTTTGGAGATCACCTGCTTCTTGATTTTTAACTTTATTACGTCTGGAAGAGAAGACAGTTTTTTATAAATATCGCTTTAAGTAAAGGCAAGTAAAACAACAACAAAATTTGGTGGTTGACTGTTTGAGGAACACTGCGATCCCAACGCAGGTCTGTACACCGCTCGGTTCAGGTTCCAGCGAGGCACACTAAAGATCGGTCAGTCTGAAAATCATTTATGGTTGAACTCGTAAATTCCACGGCATGGTAAAATCGCCATCGTACAATGCAAAGACGGTTAACAATAATCAAAAACAACAAAGATATCGGACTTCTCTACCGACTCTCAACCTGACCTTAAGAACATTTTGTCTGCTAAAGCCGACTTTTCTGAATCCTCATCTCCTAAGAGTTACTTGGGTACCAGTCGAATCACTCACCAGACATCTCAAACGCTGTCTGGACGAGGCCGGCCACCTCGGCTGCTGTGGGGTCATCATTGGCCAGCACGACCACATCGCTCACAATGAAATGTGACTCCGTGTCGAAAGAATTTATCTTATCATAAGGTAACGATACCCTGAAAATATTAATAACCATTACTACATCATCATTGTCCTATCTCGATCGAATAGGTCGGCTGACTGACGGGGGAGTCGAGAGTCTCTGATACCGGCGTGTATGCATGAAGAGAGTGATGAATGTAGACGAAGCGCGTCAGGTTTGTGAGGACAGTGATATTTGGCACTCGGTGCGCGACGCCTGCCCCGTTAGCGATCTGGCGTGATGGTATAATAAAAATAATAATACGACATCAATTTCAAAAGGCGAAAATTAAAGTGCATATTTTTTACGGTGGTATTGGCAATTGTTGGTCTGGTGTTCGTGATGAAACATGTGCAAGGCACAAAGATTCTCATTTAGACAAACGTGTTTGTGTAAAATGTTTGCAACAACGGAAAATTTAAAAGGTCAAATATCTGGGAAATAATAAACGTTATATTTTGACTCTTAAGCGATCAATGAGAGTTCTTGCTTAACTTGTCATTTAGTTTTCGTTGTATCTGTGTATGAAGTATGAGCGGTTGGATCCTTTCGTCAACTACCTGTAAACCTCCGTGGTCTTCCACCAGAGCGGCAGCCCGATGACTATCAGTACGCCGACGAAGGACGCGCTCGCCCACATGCGGTTGGCTTCTGAAAGAAAGAAAGAAAGAAAGAAAGAAAGAAAGAAAGAAAGAAAGAAAAGAAAGAGATTAATCATAAATGACATCCGTCAAGCAGTGACAACTTCGATTGTCAGACAAAAGAGAATATTGTCTTTTTTTTTAACTGACAGGCCTCAATTCTGCCTCTATGATAATAATTAATTTTGCAAAATAATTTGCTTTTTAATCGTACTTTGCGATTTATTCGAAAAAAAATACACACCTGTTCTACAAAGGGCATTTATTGTTTTGTTTTCGATGAAATCAAGACAGGAATATTATTATACACACATAATGAAATTTAATATTCAAACACATACGACAAATGTGAACGTTTGACGATATACATATTGAAATATGGAAACAATGGTCTGTTTTGTCAACTTAGCACGAGCTGGTTTGTACACTTTGGACCTGGAAATTGGTAACAATTCAATGTTTCAGAGACGATTATATACTTAGATATACACACAAGTCAAGCCACCGTTCGGCGTCACTTGGGGGTAATAAGAATGTTGGAAAGTCGTTTTATAACGATTAAAATGAGTTTTTTACCGACGAAAAAAAGAGGTGCTCAAGTCGACGCATACTTTTTTTTTTATACATGACCATTGACCACCATTGATCATTCTTATTTTGATTGGAAAGGGTATACCTAGAAGTGGGTTCAGTATAAATTTGAAAAAAAAATCTTACCTCATAGTATGGGAAAATAGGGGGCATTTTAAACTTTTTACGGCGGTTTAAATTTTGTGTTAAAAAGTCTTATATTTTACTTCAATTAGATCTATGCAAATATACACATGTGTTATTTTGTGTGTACATACACACACACACACACACACACACACACACACACACACACACACACACGCTCACACAAATACGATGCGGGATATCAATGACAAACGTGGCGTGACTTACGAGCAATGAAGATTAATTAGAAACACTCTCAAGTATTGGGGCATACAACAGCGATGACCAGATCGACGTGGCTAGCTGGTGAAGGAGCCGCTGTATAAATACGGTGTCTTCCTAAATTGGCGGTGTTTCATATCTACGTGCGCACGAGGCATCAACGAGGGAGGGTCAGGTGTTAAACGGACACGCTAGCATTAATTGAGAACAATTTACACTGTTTTATTAAGATCAGTAGCGCGACCACGAACTTTACCAGAGTTGCGAACGTAAAGGTATCGAGAATACGATATCTTTGATATAGTAATGTATACGTATTTAAACTGAGTAACGACAGTGTCATCTCGCAAATGGATCACCGCCTTCGCATGATTTCAGCCGCTTAAATTCCGAGTACACAAAAAGTCATAGGTGTTCAATTTACCGGCAAATTGGAATGACAAACATTACGCCGATTTGAGAAAACCCGCAAACGAGCGAGTAACGATTCGTTCATTTTCAATAATAACAACTTTTTATTATCAATCTCGTCACCACCGTGTCCGGTTTGAACCGGTTATTTCATGATCCGACTACTTAATCGGTTTAGCTCTGTAAAAGTTACCTGCATCACAGAATTATCTACTAGTTGCGCCCGCGACTTAGTCCGCGTTTGAATTTAATTTTCTTATACAATTCGAGAATAAAAGTAGCCTAAGTGACTCCTCATCACATCGGCTATCTGCCAGTGGAAGTCACCTCAGAATCGGTCGAGCCGCTCCGGAGATTAACCGGAAAAAACAGGCTGCCAGACAGACATACAACAATTGTAAAAAATGTTAACGTAACATCACGCCTGTAATCCCCTAAGGGGTA
>DWDX01001909.1:0-16764 GCA_018245675.1 Agara michaeli | reverse complement strand
GCCCGATGCATGGCAATAGGCTCACCACCTATTCCACTGTGGGACTTAAACGTAACCGGTGAAATGTGGGGTGTACTACACTCCCTCTGCCTACCCCTTAGGGGATTACAGGCGTGATGTTACGTAATATTTAGCATAACTGATCATATAGTATTTTTCTTCATTAATAAGTGTTTAGTTTAAATTATCGTAACATTTTGATTTACTCTGTATAAACTTGAAAGCCGTAGTCCGTAATTTAATAGTATTGCGTCAACATTACACAACCTAAAGAATCGAGCGCCAAACTTTGCGAGGTCGCCGAACAGGGTTTCTAGGGGATCAACTGGTGAACAAAGGGAGCAAACTCCGTAACAATATTAACTAACCGGACCGAAGAAGAAACTATTTGCGCGATGTAAGAGTTTAAGTGAAGTTCCCTGAAAGATGTTGCTGGATTTTATATACTTAAAGCGCCTACTTGAGGGTACAAAGTTTTTATTGAAGGTGAACACAGACAGGATATGAACGGTTTTCTAATGTAAACATTTGTCGTTTCGATGACAATGTTAATATTACTAAATAGTTTTTATCTTTTATTACATTTTAGAACCGAATACATTTTTTTTAATGAATGGTTAATCAATGATGAAACTTATGAAGGGCTTTGGAGTGTAAAGGTAATAACGTACATTAGTGTTTAGGCGTTCTAACTTAGAACTTAACTTAACTTGGAACGACGACTTAAAAATTAAAATAAGACTGAAATATTTGTATGCCGTATATAAATAACTTACCCGTGATAAAGGAGAAGGGAAGACAAAAAGAAAACACATGCCAGCACGTCAGCTCGGCCGACGACGCCTGACACCTGTAAAGAAATAAATACTCTGTTAAATTATTATTTGTTAGCATAAATTTCCATAAAGTAACGTCTGATAGGTACAATTAACTAATACCAAACGTAAATTCAAGACCACTAAATAAGTGTTGTGAGCAGTTGAGATTCAAATTTCTGGACAATACTCTCATTGAATATTTTTATAGCTGACCCTTTTATTTTTATAGCTGACAAAGGCATACACCATGCCTTTATTTCATTTCTCAACGTAAAATCTTAGTTTACATAAGAATAAATACTTAGATTTGATTTTTAAACCACACAGGCCCCAAAAATGCAGAATCTGCAAAGATATTAAGTCTGTTTGAAATTAGTTTAAATAGAATGCTGTTCCCTTCAGTATAGTCAGTTTTATTCTATCCATTTGGAATACTCTGAAAGCAGAGCGCTCGTACCTTTGATACTAATTCCCGCCCGCATCAGGCCTGTATATAGCAATTAGGGCGCTCCAGCATCATTAAGATTTCATTTATTCGCTTAAGCGATGCTGTTTAGAGCCTTACGGTATACGAGCGATGACTTTGATGTAATCTAATTGTAATTGATAAATTAAATTGAATATGTAGTTCTTCTAGGGAAGTGTAAATAGGGTATATTAGTATACTGAGGTACTATTAGTTGTAAGTAATTATATATGATAAAACTTAAGTTTTTAACGGTTTTAAATGAATCGTCATTTATGGACGGTACAAACCTGGTTCTGACCAAACCTTATGTTTGTAATGTGCATATCTTCAAGTATATCTAACAATCATTGATTGCAAAAATAACTTTACAGTTATATTTACTTTACATTTATAATAACCTTTACATTTATAATAAGCTTGAAATATTTTCTTCGAGTAATTTAGATAAAAAGAAGAGTTTGTAGCTCTATGGTTTTATCAAAGCCTTTTCCCTGTACTTATATCTTGATCCATTTTCAAACCTTAAGTAGTGATTCGCTCCTTAAACACAGGACATATTACCCCCTAAATCGCTTACGGGATTAATTCCCCTGGACCAAGCACTTAATGTTATTTATCGGCAATTTATTTATACCAGGAAATCTTTGTGGGCTATGAGGGTGTCTTGTAAGTATCTCTGCTTTGTCTTTTTATGACCCTTTGGTGTCGCCTCAAGGTAATAAACCTAGATGGTTAACTACGAGTATATTAGATTGATTAATATTATTGTTAAACTACATACTTTATTTTATTTTATTAAGTTCCTAAAATGAAAATGTATATGAATACGAAATTAATGAAGGGAAATATGCAGAAATAATGACAGCAGAACCACTGAACTAATTGGCACAATCAATTGAATTATTTGGTTTCAACGCTTCCTTGTTATGTAACTTTTGTTTCGACCAATTATTACGGTTTCATGAAAATATTCCAGTATTCGATAAACAGGCTGTTTTAATTAAAAACTGTTACAGCTGTAAACTGTGTAATAATATTGTACTTTTCATTAGTAAAAGCCTTACAAGTTATTTAATAAATTATTGTGAGCAGTAGGTATAACACGGCGGGATTATACGGGTTTTGGTAAAGCATAAAATATCAGCCAGCAATAAAATCTTTACTTGAAATATCAACATTCTGACGCACGATAGAACGTTCAAAGTACAGGAGATTCGCTTTTCGTGTTTGCTGCTTCTAAATACCAGATAAATGTCGTTTTTTTATCAGGCAATAAAAAAAGAAATAAGTATGGTCTTACAACGATTGGAAGGCAATAATCTTGAAAGTTTTCCTATCAGCGATCGTTGTCTCTGGCGGAGGTTTTAATTTGAAAAGTTGCGACAAGCTATTTATATTGGTTCTTCGATCGACGGTCTCATTTTCCTATTCACTACAACGTTTTCTTTATGGCTGTTTTAATAGTTTATTAATTATCCTGGTCGTATAATAGTTTCTCGCCTTCGTCCCCTTTTTATCTAATAAAGCATCGACGTGTTGTAGTGATGCTTAATGGTTTACATTTTATCCTCCCACTGCGGCAGGAACTTCACGGTTCGAATCCTATCACGTATCTCTTACTAACTACAGTTATTTGAGTTTTTGAAATTAAATATCAATAATTAACAGTGGACGGTAGCCGTCTACCTATCATTCACTTCATTTCGTTTTTCAAAATCTCGAGTATCTTCCGTCAAGTGATTAGTGCCTTTATATTTTTATAACATAAATAATAATAATAACTAAATCATTATTCACATAAAGCCGTACCTGTGTACATAGTTAATTAGTCTTACCAAAACAAGAATACTTACAAACAGCGTTTCGAGGTACTTTCGATTTTAATATTCCGAAGCCGTAGAAAGTCTGCTTTGATTTTCAAAGGGAAAACAACAGTAAGCGACTTTCTTAGTAAATCAAATCATTGCTTATATTCCATAGCATTCCTATAGTTATGTTCGCAAGTGGTCTTATATATTACCTACATAATATTTGTGTTAGATGTTTTAGTTTAACAGTCGAAACATCTATCAAAATTCCACTGCAATTTACCTTTAACACAATGATGGTAAAACCCGTGTGTATACGGTTCACCGAGGGCAATATAATATTATTACAATTTATTTCGACCCAAAAAGTTTAATTTTCAGATGCACGTAGAGGCAACCTACTTGTAGTATTTAAAAAGAAACTTCTAACTGCACTCATACCACTTCACAGACGACTTCTAAATTGTACTATAAATGTAATGAGTGATCGACTATCTCATACCGTTATTATTATTAATATTCCAGGTTAACTGCAGAAGACTAATCAGTACAATAGTACTGCAGAAGTAATTTGTTCCCTTTTGCATAAAATAATAAGATGCGCTCAATCGGCTGCTAGTCTATCACAATTGCAGAGCTTTAGCAGATAAAATTCAACCAATACGTAGGCTTCAGGATCATTGAATGTGTTTACATAACTTGAATCCACATAAAGTAAGTTAGGAAGGTTACATAGATTTGGTTATCCGTACCTATCGAATTAATAATTATTTTTCTACTGATTGTCGATAAAATCAGTGCAAAAATAATTATTAATTCGTTCGCAGAAATTGTTCTGCACCTGGGTTTTTATTGGCCCGAATTGTTTTTCTTTTAGTCTTTGTGTATATTTTCTTACCTTAATAAAAATATATCTAAACTTTCCTCTCAACCAAACCATATCCGTCATACCTCGTGCCGATAGTTTTGGAACGTACTAAGTTATATTGACGTGTTGTAAACCAACTTCCCGAAACTTCCAAGTTTTATACCAGAGTGCAAAGGGGCTTCGAGGCAGCCGTCAAGACGGTTCACTATTATGAACATTTTAATGGCTCTGTATATATGTTGAGAATTTCGAAATTATGTTAATAAAATTATTATATACACTACTCAATCGTGATTTATGATGGTATATAAAATTTCTGTATACGGAGTCTCGACGAAGAGAAAGTGATTAGAAATAAATTGTATGAACGTGATTGAACTGTAATAAGCTCTTCCGGGTTATAAATTCAAAGGAGCTGCATACTTGAGCAATGTTGCGTTTTATTCTTTGTGTCCTCCGAAGGCATGGAAAATGAGTATACATTTTGCTTATTAAGTAAATTAGCGGACGGATTAATTACCTTTGAGTCAGTCTTTAAAGTTCTTTTTAAATTTAAGAGAATAAAAGCAAAATTTAGAATCCGTGCATTTTAAAATTACATACACTATTATTAGTATGAACTTCATTTACATACTTATACTAATGTCACGTACGTGATATTTGATAAATTATTGTGTGCTGTTTGGCGATGGGTCTTTCTTTGACTTAATATCGGTACATACCTAATCTGAATTTCATCAGTATATTCGTGGAGACATCCAGGCTGTCTGAGACCAGGCTTACACTCGAGAAACGCTTAAGATGTAAACCCCGTTTCACAGCATGTCACTACAAGTTTGCTCGGTTTTAGGAATTATTGGACGATAACGTGGCGTCGCTGTATCCACTCTGTCGACTTTATTAAAGAGAATTCAAACGATACCACTGAATTTGCAACTGGTTTAACACTATACAGTTTTTTTGATACGACACGAATATAACCTTATAAAAGTTTGGTAAACTCCCATCACGGGATCAATTACGAAAGAAATCCAGTACACGGGATTTTTTAAATAGTGTGTAATCGAATGTAATAAAAACACACACACACACACACACACACACACACACACACACACACACACACATCAGTGCTAGCTTGTTACGTTGTTACTCAAAGACTATTACGCAAGGACTTGAGGCCTTTCGATTCCGTCGTCAGTTATCAAACACATCCATAAACTCTGCCAGGTGAAAATGCAGCCCAATTTGATATTGGACGCAGATATGCTTGAGATGCAGTTGCCACATACCACATACGTATTTGCGTCTTTCATAATAGCAAAATCCATATCAATGTGACATATGTTCTTTATCTCCTGTCGAGTCGGTAGCTGTTTTTAAATATTTTTATTGTTCCACTATCTTAGAAGGGTCTCTTTTCATAATGAAAAGGTTTTAGTAGCTTGCTTGGTCGAAATTTTCATTGATTCAATTAATAATTTTACTTAAAGTTCTATCTCCTTTTTCCACTCCGTAAAACGATTTTGAAAGAAAATATCGTTGTAGCCGTTGAGTATGAAATCTCGCCCCCCAAGGGTACCGAGGCCTAATCCCGTCTAAATAATGTATAAAAGAAAGCTGTAAAATGGTTTACGATTTGTATCGTCCTTTATCCGGTACTGAGTATGGCTCGGGGGCATAAAGTTTTGATGGCCGGACATTATGAAATATCGCCAATGACCTCAGAGGCAATCGAGATAATGCTACAGTTGATGCCATTACGTTATGGACACTAAGATAATATGTTCAACAATGTATATTTAGTTATAGTTTTTGATTAAATACACTTAGTATTATGTTACAGACAAATAACATAAATTGTATTACAAGCGGAAACGTCATTTGCATAAATACATTTATCTAAAACAACTCAGTTTTTTTCTAAAAGATAACAACGATAATTTACCGTTACAAAAATGCATTGAATTATACATATTCAGTAGTGAAAAATCTGATCCCCAAACCAATTTTAGTACATTTGTGCGACATCAATCAATATCACATACCCACGGAATATAATTAAAGAAGCCGAACGAATATTCTAATAAAGAGATTATATGTCTGTATATAAGTATAGAGAGCAGTATTCGATGGTATTCGATGTGTTTTGTTAGAAATTGCTACTGTAACACCATTTACATAAAATCTTAGCTGGGAAATTTGAACGGTTAAATCGGCGGTAATGTTTATCTTCAAAGACACAACCCTTATCCGTTTCCAGTGATAGACATGATTTCTTGATTGTTTACACATTCACCTCTAAACAACCGAACACCATTGTGATGTCTCGTACCCTCGTCACTAATCGAGCGTCCCATCGCATTCAGATTGTCGTCCTTGCGTCCTATATCTGGTTTACTCTTGTCAGCATCAGTAACTTCAAACTATTCGCACAAACAATAATCCTTAGCTACTGAATCATTCACGTCTCGGTTTTCATCTTAATACGCTTATTATGTTCAATCCAATGAAATGCATTTTACAATGTCGGTGTAAATGTCAGCAGTTGAAATTCAGGGACCTTTTTATCTAGTTGATGAGATTTGACACGAAGTAGGTTCTGACGCTGATCGACCACCCCGGAGCCAGTCTCAACCCGTGGTTATTCTAATCCAATGATCCTTGTCACGTGAAGTGACACGTCGTGTGCAGACGACGCGACCGCAGACCTAATTAATTCCGTCAGCATTGATTGCATTATTAATTAAATGCGTGATTACTCTGGTAGTTATGTGTTTGTGTTTAAGGAGTTTTTGCTCGGAATTGACAATTGCCCTCATATAACGGAACTTTTTGATGTAGGTTTTTACCCATAATCATAATAAACAGACAAAAGGAGGACGGCATTATTATTATTATCTTTCTACTTTGTTCTTATAATAAATACAACAAACCGTTGGCAATTCTCAATGTCAGCGGTGTACCTACCATCCCTGCTAAAAGCACATCCAAGATATACAAACTCAACCACTTGTTCCAGCACTAAATTGGCTACCACTACCCTTGCAGTAGTTCTCGACTCATCTCTTTCAAATACCATCACTTTGGTCTTGTTCATATTCAAATGTAAGCCTTTCTTCATGCAATCATCTTTCATAACTGTGACTAGTGATTGCAGCTGTAGCTGTAGCTGCCATTAGTACTGCATCGTCCGCGTAAAGCAGTGAGTTTACCACCAGATCAACCATAGAGTATGATATTGAATAGAATTATTTGTCGCTAGCATTTTTAAGGCTTACTAGGATATGTACCTTTTTAGTACATACATTTGATATTTTTATGGGATCTTATGAATCGCGGTATTTTATAAACGCTCTCGATTACTGTATCATGCTTCAATAATTTTTTCCTTAGTTTCCAATAACAGCGGAGCATTAAAAATTTAGGACGATCTATAAATTTGAAGTAATTTAGAAGTTTGATAACAGCGAGAACTGAAAGTGAAGAGCAAACAGTTATAATGTATTCATTTCATTTGATATCTGCAACGTTTTTACGTTTTCTGCCCGTAGTAAAGGCTCCCTAGTACGGCCAAGAGCGCTCTTCATCTCTAGTGGTGACTGCCATTCGGGCAGTTGCAGTCGCATACTGCAATTATCCCGCGTATTACATTGGTCACCTTTGAAAAATATTATGGCTATGTAACAAAACTTGTCACCGTCTGAGGAGACCCATGTCGAAAAAAATTTAAGAAAAAACGTATCATCGTTTAAATGCAATATATCACGATGACACAGAGATACTCAAATTATTATAACCAATTGCTACTAACGCTCAACAGATTTGTATAGAAAGTTGCCATTAAGTTAACATGACTACATTACAGACATTAACAGTATTATACAGTTACGTCGGTAGCCGTGCCGCGGTCGCAAACGATCTGTAAAATTTATTTAGTAGCGCTTATTTAGCCTAACCTAACCCTAGCCCTTATTCAGTAGTATTAGGGCGAGTAAAGTAGTCGCTCCGGGTCCTTGTCGTTATACATATAACTCGTTAAACTAAATAGTGTGTATGCTGTGCCCCTATATTTATCGTTCCAACACATTTACACACGCGACTTCATGACACTTTTCTCTGAATAGGGTTTAAAATCATATTCTACCTAGCTGGCCACGCTGGTTGGTGAAATTCATAGGCCATAGAAAAAATTAAAGACAACTTTAAAGCATTGAGGCTTTTAACATTCCTTCAAATACGAGTAGTAGCGAATTAAAATGAAGTAACTTCGAAGAGTGAGACAATTTATGAATAGTGAAAATTGACCTTTTCGAGCTTCATAATATATAACTTAGATAGTGTTGTAATATAAAATATTGAAAAGCTCTTCAAAGTGTTCATTCAAGATCAAAATACACATTAAGTACTTTGCAGCGCTGATTTAGTAAATGCTACAAAGCGCTTTTAGTTTAAATGATTTGGAATATTAATAATGATCTGTTAAGTACGTAGGACAAAACAGAGCTCTAATAACAATTAAATTAGTTGACTTTTAGGAGTTTTGTCTGTCGGAGAAATGAGGTTGTTATGTTTTTCAGTCGGTATCAATTTCAATACCTTAATAGGGTGGTTAAACAGTTATCGATAAATGGGTTAGTTATTAAAACGTATTCTTTAACAGATAACAAAATATAAGATAAATAGCTTCAAGCCTTTTTCAGTTGGCGAACCGAATCGTTCAACACAAACTAATCTAAAGACATTAAAACTTCAACATCCTATTACAAAGGCTAAGCAGTATTGATTACAACTCAGAAACTCAACACGGTCGATAGAGGAATAAAATTATATACGACGTGCTTGATATATACAGACGGCGAGGCGATATTGGCTTCATGTGTTATGAACGGTTGATTAGTGGAGCGAGAATATTGTAAGTACTAATTGAATCTCGACTAACAATGTTCTGGTAATTTGTACGGCCTAATTAACTCCACTTCCAGTATGGCTTAGTACTCGTATATAGAGGCTGCGTCTGTTATGTTAACATTCATATTGTTCACTGAGACCTGTAGCTAAATTATAATGGGACTGCCTATTTCTTGTCTTACCACTTTTATTGTTCAACTAGTCGACATGGGTCTGATGTCATAATAAGATGATTTAAGGCTTAGTCTACTGCGCTGGCCGAATATGTATTGATAGACTTCAGACACCTCAGACATCATTATAGTGGTTCCCGCAAGCTTTCCTTCACTAACAGTTAATAGTTGTATTTATGATTCCAAATGAATTTCCAATATTTGATTTAAAGAAACCAAGTGGCAAGTGAATGTAATGTGTATGAAATAACAAATTAAAATATAAAATGTAAATATGCACAAAGACATATATATATAATTTACATTACATAAATGTCTTTAAATTACATAAATGTTAACATTAACCTGTAGTTTTAGGTAATTTACTGGGCCTAATTTCGGTTCAAAAAGGCTTTGGAGAGCGGGTTATGTTTCGGAACTAGTAGCTGTTTACGTAATTAACGCTAACTGGGAACAGGAACGAAAGGACAAACTTTGTAACGCAAAAATAAATAAATAGCTAAATTGTATTAACGAGGCCGCAACCCTTCGTACGTTCCTGTGCTCACGTCTACTGAGCACGATTGCCCTCAACTCATTTTGTTAATAAAGTGTCCGGTAACAATAGTCCATGTTTTGCCTAGTTCGGGATCAACTGGGCGCACGTGAGTTTATTTGATGCCGTAGATACATAGTCCATTTAAAGTTACTTTTTCTTATGTTTGAATGAGCGCCTTTATTAACTTAAATCGGACATCACAGGCTATATAAGTATTCCTATTATATTCCTGTTGGGTTCTTTGATGTTAGTGTATGAATATCGTACGCCCACATATTGGTAGATAATTTTTAAACGACGCAGAATTTCATTGCAACACCGCAACTTATCTTATCTTAGACAACTATGTATTGTCATGAAGACATTTTATTTTAAAACTTTAATATAATTAAAATCGCCTTTTATAGTTTCTGATGCTTCTAAAAGACAGCTTTTGATGTAAAGAGACATATAAGAATGTAAAGTATCATTCAAACTCCTTCTGCGGACATTACTTGATACTACATCTTGAATATATATTCAACGTGAATCTTTCATTCTGCTTAGCATAAGGCAAAGTTCGAGTTAATTAAAACTTTTAATGAGCCATGATGTACTTGTCTATGTTTCGAACTCACTTGATCTCGAACATAGATTCTCCCGTACTGGAGCATACTCCGTCATTTTGTCAATTAACTGTTGAAAATAATATTTCATACTTGGGTAAAGCCTAGTATTATGTAATATTTGCATGTTTAAATGATGCGACTGCTGTGTTGCAAAATTAAATAGGGAATTTGAAATGTAAACCAAGCGCGGGCGGTCAGTTTGCGGACGGGGGGCGGTTAGCGGTAATTGTGATGAGCGTTTGTATGATCGGAGGACTCGATATTCAACAATAGATATCGGTCATAACACCTCGTCGGAGCTTGTAACTCCTGGCTAAAAACACCAAACTTGTGGGCTAAGTAGTAATTAGTAAGTAGAACAATCCGTATACTTTCGGCTTCTACCTTCTGCAACTACCGCACTCAACATATTACTGAGGGAGAACGGGAGGGTTTGAGTTCCAAGGAAAAATATCACCACTTTTACATTTCTCCGGTCTTTTAAAGATATCTTTTAAGTAACAGTATTTACTTTGTTCATCGTCTTCAACAATATCGCAGACGGCGACTGGCGTGCGAGCACGAACTGCTGATCTAATGAAAGCCTTCTAGCGTCCGATGAATATTCATGGGGCTTTTTACGGGACGGATCGTTCCCATCGAGGGTAGTACAATACCAACACCGTGCCATTTTTGCTCATGGGATGACATAATTTACTGAATACATAATAATAATTTTGAATACAAAATTTTGTTTCTAAACAATCCAACCAGCGACCATAAACCTGGCCTGATATCTGGTAAACTTAATCTTCAAAACTATAAACAAATTTCATGAAGAGTTCTTAAATAATTTATAACAATAGATTAGTTTCATTTGTATCCGTAGGCACATTGGAGCCTTTGAGCTACATTGTTCCAATTATGTAGATGTATTGTAGGTAAAACAATTTCATAGAAATAAGACAACAAGTACGAACAATATCACATATATGTATATCTTGAGATATGAAAACATTCATTACCGTACGGAAATGTACTTAATTGCTGCAAGAAACTTTATCAAGTCTTTATCAGAACATCTTTGTCTCGTCCAGACGTTACTAATTTTAATCCGAAGTAAGAATATTGGATACGGAATGTAACTCTGGTGGTAATTACATAACGTGGATAGTACAGTATCAGAAAGTTAACAAATATGAAGATTTAGTCGTGTCATCTGCATTGCAGCTAGGTAGTGGAGGGACACTGCAATACAAAAGGACCATTATATATTACAGAACAGTCAATAAATCAGTGTTTACTATTAATCAATAATAATGATAACGATGTAGTATAAAAAATAAGATGAGAATGATAACTCTGACGTTAGCATTCTGTTGTTCTATACTGTGGTGACTGCAAAATAAGAAAATCATTCGTTTGTATGGAACCAGTCGATATGAAAGAAATAAGTAACATATTGTATAATTAACCTAACTCTCAATATACGTATTTCGAAAGCTTTATTACCAACATACTCTTAATACTTATTACTGTTAGAAGCACATTAAGCAAGACGATGCTCTTAAACTTTATTCGCGTCCAAAGACTTGATTTGCGAGAACACAATTAGCACCCGCTGGGGCTCTGAAAGGAGAGTTTTAAGTGGCAAGCCTTACATAAATGCCGGTCTCATTGAGACTAGACCGGGACGGTGTAGTCTCGAGACGATCAAATATCGTTGAACAAGAAACAATGACTATAAACTATCACCGACAATAGACCGATCCTTACGATAACGTTGTCCGCCTTGAAGGCTTAAATGTACGCATTATTTAACGCCTAGTCTATTCAAGTCTAACCCTTACCGTCGCCATTGCTATAACTGTTTAATTTTCACGTCGTGATGTAAGAACAGTAAAATCAATTTCCATTAAACGATTCTTCTGTTACGAGAGTCTACTATACACTGGACCAAGCCCTGGAATAAAACTGGCATTATATAAATGTTAAAGACTAGGGATAAAGTATTAATATGGATATTGGATATCGATATTATTATAAGCGAGCCTTATACATTATATGTAATGCTCGATTTTAATTCCTATGTATTTTAATTATTTTCCACTTAACAAAGCGAGAAACGAATATTTGGTGCATCTGTAAATAAATGTAACGCAGTTTTTATTCCCTCCTATCAACCATAGCTAATGTATACTTCTGATGAAACCCGCTTGACTGTAGCTGATGCTGTAGATGATGTATCAGTTAATCATAATTTATTTAAGATTTTATTTAGTTTGTAAAAGCGACAAAAATCTACTTACTAGTAGATATCTTATTTCCTGTTTATTGATAGATCGCCTTTGAGGATAAAATTTACGTACTTCTGGGAGTTTGTGTACGGAATACGAAATATATTGAAGCATAATCCGCAAACGTTTTTACTGCTTGTAAATTAATTTTACCAGTGTAAAGCGGACACATTAAGCGAAGCCGGGATCAATCAATATGGTTAGGTTGACGCTATCGCCTATCTAGGAGGCCATTAGACGAGGTGTTTCACAAACTTTCTGATTATCACTCAAAATATTTACATGTAACAAGATCAGCATTACTTTGCGACAACATGACGTAAATAAGAGAAATAGACGCGATTCAATTTGGCCGAATTGGGGAAATCGCAAATGCAGTTATTGTTCAACTTTGATTTACTCGTATATGGTATCACGAACAACAATGGCTCGCCGAAATAAAGCTTCAACTCGGACAAAGTAGACGTCAAACATTGAGGCTATTTGCTTGCATATGTACTATTTTCAACGAGTATAGGCAGATATTAGTTATTTCCACGGGCCTTGGTCCTGACATACTTCCTTCGCTTTTGTACTTTCTTAAAAACCGACGTACAGTCGTACTCTTGACCTGACTTTTTTTAAATACCTGTCTGATTTCATTAAAGTAAGTGCGGCTATTTGTGCCATTTAATAATTGCTTTTCGACGGTAGCAGAAACAAATCGAATCACAGCCAGCGAGATCGCTCACCGGTGAGTTGTCGGAGAACCGACTCGGTTTCTGGCTCTGCACAATGACCCGGTTCACCGAAATATACGCAATTTAGGTTAACATTGAGACATATTATTTTGGCCGTAAAATGTTTTGCCATACATGCCACATATTATTTTTGATCTGACAATGTAGTCGATCGAAAGAGAGAAGAAAGAATACACACACAGTATTTACACAGATGTTACTTTTATAGCAATTACAATTGTTTACGAACATTTCCTATGTTTGGTTGTCTATTAAAATGGTGCGTGAGTAAGGTAAGTTAGCCACGGCGCTCATTCTCTGAGCCCTATATGAGTCACTCAGGCGACTTAATATCACCGAATACTACTTAAACATGTACCTTAGGTAGTCCTTTTTGTCCTTGTTTGAATATACAAGTAAAGATCAACAAGGATGGCAACAGAAATGATTTAGAAATTAATTGAAAGAAACCTCCATTGTTCCCGGGCTGGGTCTCTCTCCGCATGCCGAGTTGCCGAACCCGTTCGTATTTAACCAACGCCACCCAAAGATAAACTTACGAGAACGTCACTAACTAACCCAGCATCGGCAGGATCTCGACACGTCCTATGTTCACAATGTAACTAACGAGCAGTCAATGTAAGTACAATACGTATAGATAAACAGTATTATTAAAACGCACTGACTTGTATTCATGGGCGTAATTATAGCTTTATTAGAGATAGGAGGATGGGTCCAAGGTTCTAAGTACAAAAATTGTAAACGCCACAGATTGAAAGTTTAACAATTGTTTTTTTTTTTGTGAATAACCGTATATACTTCCATATGCATTAAATAAAAATCTGCTATATTGACATTACAAGCTGTCTACTTCAATTTTTTATTTAGTATCAAGATACTTTAGGATATGGATCCTATGCCTTCGGTACAGATTTTTCACCTACGTCAAAAAGAGTTAGGAATAGTTCCCGCCTCCGCCACCTTAAATTTAAGAATTATAATCAAAAGGAATAGTAAAATTATTTCTTTTCTTTTTTTTGTTTATTTGAAATACGTTTTGTCAGTTCTCAACTCCACTCACCCAGTAAATAAGTTTCAAATTTAAACATGTTACGTATTCTCTCTGTTTTGCAATTTTTGTGTACCTATTCCATTAAATATTACATAATATATTCATGCTTTTCAGTTTATGTATTTCACTTAGAATTAAGCCACAAATTAAATTTGTTTTTAAAATTTCATTAAGCTAATGAATGTCATTTCAATATGGCAACATACGCAAAATATGTACTTAGCCGACACATGTACATAACACATTTATTTATTTTTCCAGATCGCTGCCTCACTTCATTGTTACATTAAAACGGCTGTGCGTATTATTAGTGAATCACACCACTTGAATACACAACGCAGTGTGCTGACGTCACTGCTCTACCAGCTGGCCGCACCGTTGGTAATAACATTAGCTCGAGACTGCGTATTCTTAGTTCATCACACCACTGGAATACATAATGTGACGAGACGACGTCATCGATCTGCCAGCTCGCAGCATCCTTGTTGTAATTTGAATGCGGCCACATTTCACGGTGGCCTCGACTGAATGGTCAAAAGTTTTTCTTTATTTGTTTTATTCACACTTCATACTGTTATTGTACCGGTAGCGCCATTTATAGCGCTTATTTGTTTAAAACGTGTTGTCCCGCGGAAATGAGATAGATTTCCGCGAAAAAAGTAGCCTATGTGACTCTCCGGCCCTTCAACTATCTCCACACCGAAAAACACATCGATCCGTTGCTCCATTTTGACGTGAAATAAGGACAAACAAACACACAATCGTATTTATAATATTAGTGTGGATGCTTAGTTAGCGTTATTAGACTATTTCGTGTACGATAAAAACAGGATAGATACAAATATTTGTGTTTCGGCAAGGTTAGAAAAAGTCTATTTTCTCGAGTCAAATAATAATGCCTGAAATTCTGATGAAGCTGTTCGTATGAAAAGATAATATAGTACATATTACGATATATACTTACAGACAAATAAAGGTCAGACATGTACAAGAGAAACGGATGAAACAAATAAAGAAGTATTGTTTATAAACTTGTAGAATTGAATTTCAGTGGAGCTGCTTGTCGTTAGTTAAACGTGTCTCATGAATACAGAATGTGTTGATTCCGACGACGGTAATTTGCGAAGTGACGGCACGTCGGTTACTGAGCGTTCTTGAACATCTCACATAATATGTATAATTAGTGTGAACTAATCATTTCTAAGAAACTAATTTCATTTTTATTTTCGTGTGATCTGCGTTAAATAATAATTTAATAAAGCTTCAGCTCTATTTACTAGTCGTTCGTACGTATGTATGTATACATTCAGTACCACCTTTTCCCATAAGGGTAGGCAGAGACAGGATTTCCATCAGTTATTGTCTTACAAGCTACTTTCGCTTCTTCTACTTTCATCGCAGATATCGCATCGCAAGTAGATCAATATTTCAACCAGTGTTATGGTTCGCTAGTACCCTTTAAAGACGACTCTATCAATTCTTCATTGCTACATTGATTTTAAGGAGATCGAATTTATATATAATGCTACCTTTTTTACTAAATATTAACTGCTTTGTAATGTTGTTTTGTAGATGAACTATTTGTGAATTATAAATGTATATATTTTCGCTCCGTGCCGAACTCGTCAATGCTAAGAGCGGATCCCTCTTATAATGCTAGAATTAAGAGGCAATCAGATTATGCTAATGGAAAAACGTTCCCAAAGACAGTAACGTATTTCAGGCTTTGTTGTTTTTCCAACTTGAAAAACGTTGGATTATCCAGAATAAAGGAGATAACGTGTTGGTACAAGGACTAATCCATTTAATTTAATGTAAGTACACAAAAGTATAAAGTAAACGTTAATAATTCCAAAAAATCCCTATTATTTTGAACGTATTGCTTTGGAAGCGGGCAATGTTGAACAAAAACACTATTTTGCTTCTGAATCGATAAAAAAAATATTAAGATGTAAATGAGTCTTTATTTTCGAAGTAAAATATATATTTTAATAGGAATATAAAAAAGGTAAAAGGCCATTTTTTACATTTTCGATTCTCGCAACGGCCGAGATATCAGATAATAAATGATTAATTTACATAATTATCATTTTGGATCTGGGTACTTATGTATTTGAGGGTTTGTGTTTCGATGAAAATCACGACGCAAGCAACCCTAGTATAGCGTTATTGTTATTGAAATTCAACCTAGAAAACAACTATCTATTTCCTTGATGTAGCGCCAAATGTTCGTTATCTACCGATTAAGACATATTCATCGTTTTATTGACCTTTTTATATAAATGTATTTATTGATTTCATTTCAAACCTTCGGATTTGACAGTTCCGTCACTCAAATATTCTTTTAGATCTGATAGACGGAGGTTGCTCGCAAGCCGGGCCCTCAATTCTGTTTACAAGTAAATAACCAACAACTTAACCATAAAATCCCCATAATCCGTTGATTCCCACAATCGTCGAGTTAATTTACGGGTGAATAAAGCGTTGGCAGATAAATCGTCGAG
>DWDX01001908.1:0-16767 GCA_018245675.1 Agara michaeli | reverse complement strand
CCGACTAATGTAAACGTAATGTAAGGGTATCGTATTATCGATACCTTTACATTAGCAACTCTGGTAAAGTTCGTGCTTGGGCTACGTATGTTGCAACTTAATATTCTGTCGCCTTAATAAACGCCATCTATGGTAGAATGAAGTAACCATTTGAAGTATTGATTACTGAGTTGTATTGATCGTATAGAAATAGATCCCATAAAGCGCCACAGATGGCGCTTGGCAGAGCAGCTTATATAATAATTAGCTGGATCGGCAAACGTTGTTCTGCCATATAAATTATAGCAGACCGGACTACTTGTTGCCCTCGTTGCCCTGCCGTTCAATTCCCGTAACACTATTTCTGGTCAGATGTGCGGTGCCGACTCCTTCGTGCTATACCAGTGGCAGCGCGGCGGTGCGGTGGTGTTAATTTTTTAAGTCTTCAACGTTTTAAATTCGTTATATCTTTTGAACGGAATGTCCAATTTGAACAAAGTAAAAATAAATACAGACGAATTGAGAACCTCCTCCTTTTTTTGAAGTCGGTTAAAAAGAAATTTACAGGCATTGAAACGGTCTTGCTTAGGAAGTGATTTATTTGGATAAGGATCAATGCAAAGGATAGGATACCGATAGCTTGGTCTGATTTTGGTCGGAATTTCTATTAACTTTTAAAATATTAAAAAAGTAGTTTTAGTGACATAAGTACAATAGTTAGACATATGCTATCGCGACATTTTTTGTAGATATTGATATGTTCTTATATTGTAGAACATTTTTTTGTTTTATCATCAATAGTTTTCGCAGCGCATGCGATGAAATACATTTTACGGCAATTTTTTTTCGACCTCAGATTACATTATTGTCGTTTTAGTAAGGATCCTTATTTTTTTTTGTAATGAATATAGCTTATGTTGATCACTGATAATGTAGCATTCAAATGGAAAAAGAATTTTATAAATCGGTTCAGTAGTTTTTGAGCCTATTCGTTACATACATACACACACACACAAATCTTTCCTCTTTATAATATTAAGTTTTGAAGTATAGATATAGAAGTATAGAAGTATAGATAAAGATTAACATACACCTAATGAGCATCATTTACGTTTTAGTCACCGTTCTTTGGCTTTAGTAGATCGGAAGAAAAAAACCGACAGAAATAAATCTCAGTACACTTTTAAATAAGAAAAGATATTTAATAAAATTAGCCATGTTGCAAGGCTTTAGTTCGATAAAGAGCACACGTGACCGCTTCAAGTGTTAACATTAGCCCGCTATCAACTGCTTACTAAGTTCTGTAACTAATACATGGTGTGTTTAGAGACAGCCCGGTGAAACATATACAATCTCGTGCCTTTTTATCGTTTAAATAGTCATTGGTCTCACAAACAGCTAAGCTCACTCAACAGGTGCCACGTACAAATGTTTGATCAAAAGTTAAAGACGGATTGCCTCAACCAGATGCAAATGAAGATTTTTTCGAAATCATTATTCATCTTCATTGGATGTACCATATTCGATAAAACTGTCCTTTTCATCCATTCCATGGCCTTCAGCTTCATTATAGGACACAGATGAAATACGAGGATTTATCACTAGTGGTCCTGTATTCAGGTTATTGAGTGACGCTTCAAATAAAATGTCATTGATCGCTTTCTCTGCCAGCATTCTTTGAGTAGCTCTCAATGTTTGCAGCTTCGAAGACCAGACTAGCGCTACTGGTTCTATTCCCGATGATGGCAATGGTGAAGGTGGTGCGGATAGATTTAACGGTGTCAAATGCTTAGCCAATCCTTCTTTGTGGTTGGTTCGAGTGTTGATCGGTTTTGGTTCCTGTTTCGACATCCGGTTTATGGATGTCGCTTTGTTATACGGTTGCTCCGTTATTGGGTCTTGGTTTTGCTCCATTTCAAGAAACATATCTGGAAATGAACATGATTCTGATTGTATTTCCTGTTTAATGCCCACGTTAAGGCTCTTCTCATCTTCTATGAGTTCGATCTGAAATAATCAGTTTGATTGTAAAATTTCATGTTTCAACGTGACATACTCGCACTTAGTTAAAAGCCATCTCGAAATTTTCAAAGAAAATATTTACTCTCTGCAAAAAGGTATATGTTAAAAAAAAAACATGAAAATCCCATCAAAGTCGGTCGAATCACCTCGGCTATTAAACGTTACAAACAGACAGACAAGAGTTTTAAGATTTTTTTCTATACCGTACATACTGTCATATGCATTTAAGAAAAAGATGTTATTTTGGCATGACAAAGATACTTTAATTTTATTAGCATAGCCATTAACTTACTTGCCAATCCGATTTTTTGATACCGTCGAGAAACTGAAGCTTTTGGTACACCCAATGCCTGGGCACGTACTCTCGACCCTCGGCTTTACTTTTTTTTATCTTCCTAACCTCCTTATTATAGTTGGATCTAAGCGCATTGATCTTTTTACGTACGTCGGTTCTAGTCGCCTTCGGGTGTATTCTCTTACAAATCGCTATAAGTTTGTCGTGCGCTTCTAATCTTCTGCATTTATTTGTGTAGTTAATATTACTTTGATCCCATAGCACTGGCAGCGATTTGTAGGCGTCGATGAAGGATTTTAAGAAATTGTCCTCTTTCTGTCGACCGTTCTCCCCAGACACGTCTCGCTCCATCGTCCCGCGAACGGATACTGACGCATCCGAACCGACTTTACTCAGTATTACTGAGTAACGTCGGTTCCGGCGTCAGTGGATATTGATTTGACTGAGCCTCACACGTGGTTCAATCTCAGTCAATACTCCGTCCAAATTAGAGCCACCGCTGGTATAACAGCTTGGCGCCCGAGCCTTGCTCGGATAATAATATTCTTAACTCGATCGAGCTATTTTTATAAACATAAATTGGTTGCCTTGAAAACGGTTTTAAGTCAGCTCTCGAGTCGTAAGGCTCAGCCTATACACCTAAAATAAAATTAAAAAAAACTATAAGCGATTGCGAAAACGCAGTCAATTTGAAATCACTGACAGACCTTTCAATTTTATATATATGTATAGATAACCGAGAACGTTTTTATTCAAATTGTAGGTATACCTCTAAAAGAATGGTTACCTTAAAAACACAGGTGTGTACTTGTGGTGTTTTCCTGCATATATCTGTATATATAAAATGTTAGGAGACAAAATTTTTTTCTAAATAATTAATTTAATTCATATAATATACGTAAAATTCATTAAATAAGAAAATTATAAAGATTTATTGCAAATATTAAGAAAAGGTTCTATATTTACCGCTCAATTATTAAGTTATTAAAATAAAGCGTAGTGTTTTCAATTTTAATCAAAACTTACTTTTAGCACTCATGCCCTCTCTTCAAAGACGGCCAGCACCGCCGAGCCCAAAACAACTGCATTCGAAATTCAAATATTGTCAAATTAGTGCTAAGATTTTGGTACGAAGTTCCTTATAGGGCGTTGCGGAGGGATACCCTAACCGGCCAAATACGTCTGTATCGTTTAAAAAAGCGTAAGATTGTTTCTATCTCTCTTACTCATGCGTTCTTACCCAAAGTCTAAAAGAGACTACGCTACCGTATGTTGCAACCTTCATATTCTGTCGCCTTAATGTATGTCATTTATGGTAGAATTAAGTAACCATTTCAAGTACTGACTACTGAGCTGTATTGATCGTATAAAAATAGTTCCTATAAAACACCACAGATGGCGCTTGGCAGAGCAGCTTATATATCAATTATTTTGATTTTAATCGATAAAAAAAAATATAATAAAAAATGTATACCCGAATAGTTATTTTTTTTTACTTCGAACATAAATTAATATTTTAATAATAAGGAACCTCGTTCCTATCTGATGCCCCACGACACCCACACGTTTCCAAAAATGCATTTACATTTTATCTTTTGAAAACGGATCATCACGAAGATGAAACCTATCTAGATCGACTTTAATAATAAAATACTAGATACAAAATTTTCGTCAAAATCTATACAGCCGTTTCGGAGAACCCATTTACATACATACATCACTACATAGTATAAAACAAAGTCGCTTTCCTCTGTCTATCCCTATGTCCCTATGTATGCTTAGATCTTAAAAACTACGCAACGGATTTTGATGCGGTTTTTTTTAATAGATGGAGTGATTCAATAATAAGATAAGATTTCTAAACATAAAACAGAATTATACTCGATGATTTACATACCTAATGTTATTATACTGTATCTATGAGTCAGTTATACATTAATTAACCAACAGTATCCATTTGCTAGATAACCGAACGTTGCATAACATGGCGGATGCATTATCAGACTCGCGAGTTACGACCATTTACGCAAACCGCGCTTCGTCTGACCTTTCCTTTGACTGCAATACACTACGCTCCACCTGCATTCGCACACGACCGTCGGTTTTATACAACCCCAGTTGTGCATTCGTTTTGGAATCGCTAGTATTGAAATATGACTGAAAGTTCAGAACGATACAGGTTTGTATACGCTATTGCATAAATCGCTGATCGATTTGTATTGTACTCGCGTAACCTATGCCGCTCTGATCGATGCATCCATTCAACGAAGGGCCCTCGACTACTTAGTTATACACAGTACACAATCAGTACAGTACCTACACATTTAGAACCTCTCAAATTTTATTGCAAAAATGGAACATATACAAAACATAAATCTTATCGCAAATACATTTACAGGATGAAATCATTCATTTTTATAGCACACAATTCATTTTTATATACTCCAATGCTGTTACCTACGATGTAGACACGCCCGCTGATATATAACCATCAGAATATGAATGTTACTTCCGCAATAGGATAACAGCGGTGGAAAATGGAAGCTTCGAGGCTTCTTTCACCGTCACCGCACGTAAAATTTCCGGGAACCTCCCCCATTACACAGAACGTAGATACTTCGTTTGAAATGTTTGTACTTTAGCCACTAGAAACGTCACTCGGTTTCTATTAACTAGTACCGCAGCACAGCTGTCGAATTAATTTTTAATATAAATCACTCTAGCCTATTTAAAGATTGTTTTTTTAATGGCGTCCCTGTCCGATGCGTTCTGGTAAGCAATGGATTACATAAAGACATTTAAAGGTGACATCGATAACAGACTTTACCTCAAATTTCCCGTTTCTTATTTACACAGCTTAAATGCACTTAAATGTGTTTTCTTTTGTATCCGACAAGCAAAAAAGTTTGGAAAGATGTATGTATTAAAATGCAACTAACATGCAACCATAGACAAATTGAAGATAAACACGATCAAATCAATCGTAATAGACACGTGATCTTATCATTAATAACTACGAATAGACAAATAATACCTTATCATCAAAACAAATCTATAGTTTTACGAAATAATATTATAGAATAAAATTTTATCTGTTAAGTTTTAACGCGTTTATGAACCAGAAATACGTAGGAGATTATGTCGTTATAATCCACTCAACACATTCGTAAATAACAAAAATATTCAAGGTCTATCACAATCTAGAGTCAAAACATTATCTCATGTCCTATTAAAAAAAGTAGTACAAATTGTATGTTCACAGGCAGGCGTTCATTATGGGTTCAATGACCTCGTTGGGTACTTACGATGCTCGATACATCATTCGTGTACGAGAGCATAATCGACAAAATCGCGCACAATTTCACAAAAACTTTCTCGCGCAAGACTAAAAAGTATAACCGCTTCGGCTAAGGCTCGGATCGAGGCATACTGTGTTCATACGAGTTACGTGTCCGTGGTGCCGGCGCCACAGGGTTGCCAGGTATTCTATATGTTAATAGCTAAATGAGGTTTTGATTGCATTTAGAACATAGAAAAATTCACTTGTTCTTAGTGTAAGCACCTTTGTCCTAATTTGAATTTAGTTACCTAATTTGAATTAATTTAGCCTCGTCATAAACTTGCCGATGACTTATCATATTCAAGAAAGTTTTGAATACAGTGTCACACAAAGCCCGTGTGATTGATGACACGTTTGAAGTAATATATACAAACATTATAATCGTTCAACATTAACGCGTGGGACGTTGAATTATGTTAATAGCGTGATATAAGCAAATCCCGTGTATCCGGCAGCCCTACAATGTATTTATCTCAATCTGAGAGTAGCGCCCGAGGGCAAGAGTGCAACACGACTCGTCGTACCGGTCCCTCGGCCCCCTCCCCGGGCTCCCCCCGCGCTAGAACCGGTGTTCCTAGTTCGCTCCCTAAGCTGCAGGCTCGCCTTTTAACTAGATTAGGTACAACCTCCATATGCTCTCCGATTAGACATGCGGTTACCGGTACGCATTAATATCGTATATCCATTCCGACATCAACGACATACATCACAGCGTAATGGTCAATAAACCCGATACAGTAACAGTAGTTATGATTGATATTGCGATTGTTATCTTTGCATATGTCCGTAGTACTTAAAACAAATGAACGCGGACGTCAAATTTGGATCCGTTCCAATTCACTTTTATTAACCGTCTCGTCTGTCGCCATGACTGAGAGGGATTAGGTAATTAATCTGCGTGAACGTTGACGTTGTTGAAAAGTAGGTCGACACAGCGTAATAGAACACATAAATATCCTCTCGAAACTCGTAAAATAATTTGGCGTTGTCATAAAATTTTTTTCAGCTGTGCCGTTTAACGTACACGCAATGAATTTATCAGTTAAAAGAGTTGTTTATAGTAAATGTAAAAATAGCTAGTGATATGAAATCGTTATGCAACAATTTCATGTATGACGTCGACCGTAGTTTTATTAAATCAAAACAAGAGATTACCATAGTAATACAGTGGAACATTTCGAATGCGGCGGACGACTATCTTAAATCGGGACACAGCAATCCCGCGACCACCGCCTCTCCGCAGAATTTGCATCCACTTTGCTCGTTTGGACTTGGAATTTGTTTTAAATTAATAATTTAAGTTAACAATAAAACTCATTGAAACTTTAAGATTTAAAACAATAAGCACAACAGGAATACTTTGTACAATTTTGACTACAAAAGAGTATTCACTGATGTTTGTTAAACGGTAAATTACGTGTTCAAAGTTTGCGCTCATGTGTGGTTAGGTTAGTACATTGTCAGATGAGATTTATTCATTTAGCTTAAACATGCAGCGGGTGGGCGTTCGTGGGTTGTAGACGCGCCGAGCGTGGACCGCCTCCGCGTTGTTGCGTCTAGCCAACTATTTATCACTGTATTTGGAGCGATTACCTTTTACGGAAACATTTTAACTTGCCCGTGCAACAATGACGTGAAATATCTCACATCCCAACGATTGTGCAAACGTTCAGATTATTATTATACCTAAATAAAAAGCATCAGTTCGGTTCGATCGAACTAGTTCACATGTGTTATACAAGTAAAGGGCTTTTGATTCGGCCATTATCAAGAAAACAACGCCGTACAAAAGATTCCAATCAAGGAGTGAATGTTTATAAATAACGTCTCCTCGGCCGCGGTCGCTTTATAACACTGAACAAAGGAACAATAACGACCAACAAAGAAGTTAGAAAAGAACAAAAGCAAACATCGAAGCGAGTCAAACGAGCTGTTTCCTTCCAAGGCGATGTAATAACAATAACAATATGGCCGACTTTTATGCGTGCATGCGTCGACTAATGATGCGTGCAACAGATCTAATTCCGGACTCGAATTTGGAGAATACATATGCTTTTACATCGAGAATTATCATATTCATGCCGGCAAAATTAACGGTCGATTAAACCGAACACGGGCAATAAGATGCCGATGTTATAATAGACAGAAAGGAAAGAGAGCGTTCTTATTGGGGTGTGGTTATCAGTGGCTACTCTGTATGCGTTGGAGACACCAGCATAGTTGCACGCGCCTGCATAATATGTATACGTATATATCACACGCATATAGGCGTTGAACGATCATGTTCACGCTATTATATGCTAATTAGATTCCCGAGCTCTTATCACATCGGCAAATTAAGCGTAACATTACGTTTAAAAGATAAAGATAACAGATAGACTCAACTGTACTGATATTACAACACACTAAACACTACCCGAGTAATTATAGTTCTATATGCTGCAACTTAAATGAGCAAAAAATTACAAGGAAGTAGATATATCCAAAGTAGATTTGAACAGAGACCGACTACACTGGCGTTGCAGGTGTGCTACTTACATTGTAAATGTCAATGACCAATGCTAGTGCTAGGCGTAGTCGAACAACAATGAATCATTTAAAATATGTACCGGTACCGGCGGCGTCTAGTCCGTTGCTGCGCGGTCCACACCGGCCACAAATCACCAAAATCACTTCACGATGTCACGCGGAACATTCGAATTTCGTGAGGCATGTGACGTTAGTGCGGTGAAAGGTAAGATGCGTTCCGTAAACCGTTTGGAGTAACGAGTAACCGAGCGTAGTGGTGCCGGCGCGGGAGAATGGCGCAAACTGGAGCCACGAGGGGAGCACCCCGCGTGTCCCCCGCCGCCCCGCGCACCCGCCCGCGGCGAGCGGCGCGGCCCGGCTACCAGACACAGGCTTGCATAATTAATTAGACTTCACACTCCCAGTCACACACATTGCACCTTCTGCGCAACGCAAGGTCATCGTTTTTGTAACACATTATTATTTATGGTATATCATCCCTTTTAATTGTACCGATGTATCACTTATAATAAAGTATGTACATTACTGACACTCACTTGCTCATTATTTTCATATGCTTTATAGCCGTACGTAATTGTAGGCTTAAAGATAAGTAACTTTACGCGGTTCTAGACAATTATTACTGTCTGTTCGTTGAATAATAATTAAGTGTATTAATGTATGTATCGTTCTAAAAGTCGAAACGTCTACGTAATTTTAATCAAACTTTGCGACAACCAGTTACGGCGACAGACTTGTTCAAATTTCAAAATCAAACATAAAACTAGCTGTCAACCGGGTCAAAACGAATATTAACCTTCAAACAAAACAAGAACAAAGTAAGTAGTGAGTGGCACGTTGGAACAGAACGTCCGCCCCCCGGAGGGGGAGAGTGGGCCGGGTTGAGCACGCGGGCGCGCCAGACGAATCCCGGCATCCCGCACTTGTCGCGATCGATATCCGTATCCGCTGCACGGGAACTCGTATTAACTAACTCTTGTGATAAAGGTGGAAAGTCGGCCGATGTTGTTACAAACTTTACCGATTACACTCACCCGACAAACTCTCTCCCTCCTTATTCAAAACGAATCAACAACTTCTGGAGTAAACGTAATAATATTGACACTGTGAGTCAATAAAACGACGGCTTGTTACGGCCTGATACGATAACAATTATCTATGCCATCAATGTGTTTATTAGACAGCGTGACCAAGACAAAACAAGCGAACATTGAATAAATCCCATGGAAAATGCAAGAAATTTTCTTATCGCTACCATATGATTAAACCTCGACATCAAAAAAGTGAAGCCATTTATGTAAAATTTTACTGATATACATCATAACATTAGCGATTTTCGAGTAAAAATTAATTTGAATTACATACTGGTAAGCATATAACGTTAGTAACTCGCTTTACACATACACAGCAATAGAAAATTATTGTTATACAAAATTGAAGAACTACTAGTAAATATTGTCAAATATAGGGTAAATACAGGGGGCAAACAAAGAAAGAATGTCCATATCCTACGAGCCATGATAACGGAATAAAATGCAAATATCCGCCATTAATCATCGTAACATTGTGAGAGGACCGAGTGGGATCGGACAAAAACTTTTATTTATTCCACTCAAGTCCACCGACGCCGGCATGTTCGTTATAGATTGGAGATTGAAAGTGCTGATTTCGGAATTTACTTTTTTAATATCGCCGCTGATTAATGTACATGTTTAAGAGAAATTGCAAATATGGCTTCCTAATTGGCTTAGTGAAAATAAATTGACGGCGTTAGAATCGAATTCTTTTGAATGTACTCAATGTAAATATGTTTTTACACTATTGTACAGAGTAGGCACATTAGCAAAAAACAAGTGTGCCCTGAACCAATTCCGCTGTAATAGGAAAAGTTTCAATCGATTCCCACGTTGACTCTTGGAACTCGCGACGAGAATGTGAAACGCGTTTCAATTTCTTAATATGAATTTCTTTCCTATGACATGTTCCGATTCCAATTTGTCTGTTTGCAAATTTGCATACTATAGCTACATTATGTTTTTTTTAATTACAATATAAATGCGTTTCGCCCATCAAATATTAAATATTATTTATTAGAATTAGCTACAAGTTGGAAGCACAGTTTCTGGCGCTTTTCCAACGGAGTTTCTCTGAAACGTTATTGCGTTCGCAAGGCGAGATGGCTTCCTTTGCGTTTATCTGTTCATGTTATACAGAACAAGCATAATTTATACGCTGCAATACAATTACAACATTAAGATACATTTTTATTCGGATGGTAAATTTATAATAACGCACCGATAGGAATATTAAATCATGAATATCAATATTTATAAAATGAATACAACATGAATAATATTAATCGTACAATTTCGTTAAATAGCTTGACATATGTGACACAATTACTCCTTCAGTTTTTTAAATATGAAAGATTTCTCTATGCAAATGAAGAATGTAAATTTATCATTAGATCTATTTCTACAGCCATTTCTATTTCTATGGGGCCATTGTTCGCTATGTTCTGGTTTGAAGAGAAATATGCTCCCTTAACACAAAACAAACTTCGTTCTCGGGCGAAACATCGCTTTTGAGTGTGCATTGGAAATGTTAATTGTAATCGTTTCTAACAGCGTCCAGTTCTAAATTGATCGTAAAATCGATAAAAGATCTATATGAGTTGCTTCTGCACTTACTTAAATATCTTAATGCACGCTTAAGTCCTAATCCGAAAAGAACGAAAATCTGGTTCTAATCGATGACGTCCTTAAAACTAAGTCTCATATTCATATCATATTCTTGAGACGAAAAAACATCGATTAGTTTCTCCGACTGTAGAAAACCCCCAAAGGTTATACTTAATTATAGGCTGGCTTAATTATATACTTAATTGTAATAATTATAGGCTAACAGCAACTCAAACCTAGCCACCGCTTCTCAGAAAACCATGTAAATCATCACAACTAAAATATTTTCATAATGCAAGCCACAATTCATGACTCGTCGGTTTTTCCGACACATATTTAATGGGTATAACGTCATGAGAAATTTTCGGTCCACAATACGAACCGTTGCCAAACATTCCTATCGAAACGTAAACGTTGCCGAATAATTATTTGCGCGACATTACGCGAACAAATGTATGAAAATAACTTTATCGTAATTGACAGCACCGATTCGGTGAAGGAACTCCAGTAACTTGATAAAATTTATTCCACCATTTGGGAACACTTGAGCCAAAGCCGCTAGGATTGAAAACTAAAGTCTACTTTATAATACACTCTGCAGGGATTCATTCGCTTCCATGCGGAGCGTGAGCTGGTAGCTCGAGTTAGGATCACTGCTTCGTATTACACTTGCTAAGGAAAGCGACGCGGTCACTGCATAAAATACATGGAAAAATAGTTTTCTAGTCTCCCTATGTACTTTATAAATCGATTCCCTCATCTCGAGCATTTACAGTGCTTATGCAACGATGCCATGCGTGGATTTCAAAAGGTGAATAGTTTGTGGATTCTAAGCCCGGGGGCTTGTTTCCAAAGGGGTCGCTGAACCAGACAAATTGCCGATGAGAACGAGCTCCCCTCCTGACAAGTGAGACGTAATGTTCTCCTTAATCGCATTGTTTAGATAAATTTATGTCCATGTAATTTCTGTTAGGTTAAAATTTCTATTGAAATAGAATGCATATCAATTTTACATTAACAAGACACGTCGATTTTTACATTCGCATATAAAGGTACAGTAACACGCTGATGTGCAATCGTAATATATAATATAATGAACATTAGCTATTGAAATATATGTATTGAAGAACCATTAATTGTCTGTTATTGCTGAATGGCGGGACAGAAACTGATTGGGCTGGCAAATATGAACCGATATGAATTATAGTCGACAGCAATGGACGCATACGGAATGGCGCCATCAGCCATTGCACGGAGGAACGTGACATACATGTAAACGTAACTGTTACATAGTTGAAGATATACGGCTTACAACTTAAGATTCCTCACAATGACTGCAGTAACATTTCTCCTAGAAATATAGGAATATTAAATGGTATAAAAGTATTAGTAAAAGTAAAATTTATTGTAAAAATATTATATTAGGTACAAATCGTAAATGTGTATTCACAAAAACTTGCTAGCGAAATGTAGTAATATAGTTCGCAAAGGGATTTGATTACCACACTGTATAAACATAGTATGACACTTTAAACAAATTAAATATTTTTCAAAACTTAAATACAACACAAAAAAAATGGTATTGACGTTACACCAATATAAAACGCTCGAAAGAATAGTTAAGAACCAAGTACACTTAGTGATTCGTTTCAATTTCAACTCGACAAAGTCCTAAAACTAAAATCGATCTGGAAACCTTGAGCTAGTCTTCGCGTCGAGGGAAATCGCATCCATTCAGAGTACAACTGGTACTTTATATGATTAATAGCTAAAAGGAGCACCAAGGTCGTAGCGTATATTTTTAGCTACCAGTATGATAATCATAAGCATTTATGAAGAAAAAAGTTGAATAACGTTGAATTAATATAAATTGTTGTAGGTATTTCTTATGAAATTAAATAGCAAAACGTCTTCAAATACAGTTACGATTTCGCTATACACAGCGGCATATAGGATCACTGCGCAATTTCCTTTGTCTCCGTTCTACGTTAATTTCATTGCCTTTGTAATGTCTACATCTGGTATCTTTTATAAAGGGTGACCTGTTTCTACTCTGAAAGCATTAAAACAAACCCTCGTATATCATATTACGTTATAAATTGTTATTAAATGGAAATAATTCTGTACCATATAAGTAATTGTTTTTTTTTGCTTTATACGAACAAAAAGAACAGAAAAAATCCCATACAAAAATTATCTCTGACATCTATCCTACATTGGTCAGCATTATTTACGGCATACATATGTATATTGCATCACATATATGGTAAGGAAGTAACTGCAACTCTTAACTATTGGAATTTCAATAATTTTGTTAAGCATATTACATGAGTGCGAGTAGAAATATCAAAGCGCAATAAAATTTAAACTTGAGTTTCTTATAAGCACATCTGAAGGTTAAAGATATTGCAATATACAATTATTTCTTCAAGGATTATTCCTTCTGTTAGTTAGGATCAGCTAACTGACCTTGGTCGAGGTCGGAACCTTGAGCTCTAAGGTCTGGAAGACCTTGTGACATACAAAAGACTCGCCGGTTTAAAATGCTTGCAGCTTAGAGACAGCACAATGTTTTAATGCACTGACTCGCAAGACAGGATACATAAATAAAAAACAATTGCCCGTATCGACAACATTAAAAATACTACTGATAAACTTGCACTGTAATAATCGTAAATTTATTTATAATCTTATGGAAACAAACGCGACAGCTTGACGCTAGATATCTAGTCCGTTACTAATACACTACCAACAAAATAATAATAAAGCAGTCCCTTTGAAAAGTGACGCGGCGTCAGAACAAAAATAATAGCAGGCTAGACATGTTTATGAGCTAATACTGAAAGCTAATTATCTCTACCCGTGCACCCGAGCAGCCGATCTAAATTAGATTTCACGAGAAGTTTCCGAGTAGAGTATTCCACTTGCGCCCAATTCAAACACCCTCCCATTAAAATTAGTTCAAAACAATGTTTGAAGCGCTTAATACACCAGTTTCATCGTCACAGAGCGAATATGCCGTACAACTATGGTATTATATGTAACACGGCAAATGCTACGTAATTAAAACAAACTATTACGTCACATTGCCTCCTAGCAATGTCGATAGCACACGCTGCATAAACAGTATGAATGATGCAATAAAATTTAATATCAATATGACACGTCAAAACGTTGGAAACGATCATTGATAAAGTTACCGCAATAAAGCTAGATAAAAAGGAAATGCATTGATTCACGATTGCTCGGAAGTAGAACTGATTTCCACCTGTCGTTGAGCCGCTCGTAGTGTGACAAGTCGACAGAGCAACTTCTCACGGAGCCCCCTGTTCCAACGCTAATATTCAAATGAACTCAGTGTCGCGGAAACTCGATCGTTCAGAACAGTTTAGATACCTTAGATCATGCTTGGCGCGCGACAGTTATGCTCGCTCCATGAATGTGTTTGAGTTTCGCAATTAGAATGCCGCATGCAAATGTTTACCAGAATAAATTTTAACTCATCAGTAAATGATAAATATCACATAATCACGTCTTCGATTTTGATTTGACACTATAAATGTTAGATATGAAATGGTAAGTCGAAATAAAGATTCTTTTAACTTGAAACTTGCTGTTTATTTTCATCGAAGTTATTTTACGTATTCTTTCTATTTCGTATCATAACACAGGATGTAAGCTATTGTGTAATTATGCGAACGTTCCAGAATAATGTCACGAGCATATGGCTAGCTAAGTGTCTGTTTCTCGTGACTAGTGTGGATAAATCTATTAGTCATTTATTCCGTATTTAGCTGAACCGACCGCCGTGGCGTCCAGGTTAAAATCGGTACATGCGTCACCAGCCGACGACCTGCCACCGCTCGTACACGTATGAACCCGCCTAAGATAAATATTACCATTCCGTTTATATCTGCCTTACATTTACATTGGCTAGATTTATAACGAATGTTACAAAAACTAGCCATTTAAGTCGCAACCAGTAACCAATTTTTGCTCATTGAAGGTGTATCATAAAAACCTGTATTTTGTACATTTCTACCGCTTGTAATGAAGTATTAAATTGGTAAGTATCTGAAATAAATGAAGCGGGACTCTTGCAAGTTTTCTTTCTAATTTTTCACAGAAAGCACAATTTTTTTCCTTGAATTCATATTACAGTCATTTCCATTGGTACTTAAAAGATCGTATTATATTTTGACCGATCTTAACGAACGATTCGGTGCCGTCAGGAGAGCCAAAGCCAAACCATTCCAAAGGCAGAATGACGTTTTCTATAAAAGAAAATAAAACACTGAAGTACCATCTTAATTGCTCATTTGATCTTTCTAGAAGCTGCTCCTATTGAATCAACCATATGAAGTAATGAACGTAGGTAATAATAATAATATAAATGCGAACGAATCACCTTGACGCATTAACGCCAGATCAATGTTAAAACGTTTTGGTCGAGATTGTTTTGTGTCATATAGTGATATTTTTTGTTACACACCGTACCAAGTCAACACCCACACCAAGGCTGTTTACATTTTTACCTTTTTGACGTACAAATGACCAAACTCAGAATAAACAAACCCGCCGTGACACGTTCGAAGTATAAAAATGATTCAACAAAACGTTCATTATTAATTTACACGAATACGTACAATCGAAAATGTTTCATTATTATTATACCATCACGCCATGTCCCTAACGGGGCACGTAGGAATAGAAAGCGCAGAATGCCAACTATCTGTATGCTTTTAGATTTGATCTGACTTCATAATTCGTGCACACCGGTTTTGGATAATCATCTAGTTTTAGTTTATTTACAGTTTAGTGAATTTTAATTAGCGCAAAAAACTTGTTTCAAGATAATATTTATACAATTTTCAAGATTTCAAGAACATTATTATGATACTCGTATTTATGTTAAATTTTAATCAATTCTTAATTAAGTATACAGAAAGCTGTATTTAAACATTCATATAGAATATTTTAGTATAAATGTAGTTAAAATAAAAAAGTTGAAAAAAGTAAGTACTACTTCCGAATCTGACTTTTACGTCTTTTATCTGTATTGTACTTTTATACGGATTAGATAATGAACATCGAAAATCAGCACCTGCTTTCTCTGAGCCGTAAAATATTGATATTGTTCCACTAAACGTAGTATTAATCAAAACGTAGTAGTATTAGTGTATTAATCAAATCTGAAATTAATCTTTAGAAAAATGTTTGGTGCTCGTAGTAAACTCTTGTAACAAACATCTCCAATAAAACTCATCCTTGCGTTAGTGTAAAAAACTGAAGAGAAAATATTTCACACTTATCTCCACACAGACTCCAATGGATTTATTTTTGGGTACCGACGTTTAATACATTCTGCACTGAACACATTGCGGCTTGCATGCCAATAATACTATTGATACTTATGATTTTTCTAAAACAATCTTTGTTCCAGAACACAAGCCCCGATGAAGGGAATGCCAGTTAGAAAAAAAAGTTACGTTACGACGACGACGTGCTAATCGAACACAACTCACTTGAAGGTTGGACCGCGACCGTCTCGGCATCACGCCGACCACCTCGCCTCGCATTATGGACTCGATAACTGTAAGAGAAAGAATCGTTGAACAGCACAGTTTTTGAATATGACAATAAAAAATATTATCAGACTCGAAAGTTAAATGTCAATGTCGTTTGACGATCATGAAATTTACTGCGATGTGTTTTGTTTTGACATTACAAAGTGACAAAATTGTAATGTCAGAACAAAACACAACATATTAAACGACTAGCTATTTCCAGCGACTTCGTCCGCGTGGAATAGTGACTTTGGGCAGCATGTTAATTGCTTGGAACACTTTTATTGCAAATAATACAGATACAAACTGCTCCACGCGGACGAAGTCGCGGGCAAAAGCTAGTAATTAATATAG
>DWDX01001907.1:0-16771 GCA_018245675.1 Agara michaeli | reverse complement strand
CTATAGTTTGAAAATGTGAATTTTTCATTGTTGACACCCCCGCAAAACCCCTTGTGGGTGGAATTTCGTAAAATTCTATGGTTCCAGAGATATCGTGATGAGTGAGTGATGAGTGATATATATATATATATAGATAAATTGAAATGCGTTCTGAGGAATAGTCTTATCTTATACACACGAAAATAAATATTCTGCACAGACATACTAACTGATTCATCGTTAAAGACGATTGGATTGATTTTAGACGTAAGTAAGTACGGACCAAGAATGGGTTTTCTGAAATTCCACTCCTAAAGGTGTATGGGAGAAAATATATTCTTTAAGGAAGTTAAACGGGGGAAAGAAAGTTATTAGCATTCGTCAAATTGAAGTTAGAAATGTGATATACGTACTTTTGGTTGTAGGTGCAGAATAAAGTTTACGGTATCACTCACTTTTCAAAATAGCGCTGGAAAATATACTCGTATTTATACCTAAGTATTACATAAAATAGCATTCAACTCCAGTTAAACCGCAAGGCGCAGCTATTGTTATTGTATATATATTCCTACATATTATTAAATAACAATCTTGATTGCATCACTAGAGCATTTCAATCCATTATTTGTATTTGAATTAAATTACAGAAAATAATCATAACATGCTACCGTACCGTATCTGTGAAATGCATATTGTATAAAATAAATAGGAAGTTACAAAACAAGCACGTGATTTCACTGAAATTACGTATTAAGCCCTCCTTTGAATAACAATATCAACCTTGATGTTTACAAAATGGCTTTCTTTCAGGTTAATATATGGATCCATGAAGCGGCAAGGTCGATGTGGGAGCCGCTAACGACAACAATGCTAATATTTGTGGTGCCTGATAACATTATGCACCAATTTACTGAGATATCAGAAGATTTGCTCTTAGATTAAACGCTAAGCCGCTAGCTACAAGCATATTAAATATGTTACACCTACCTCAGCTACGAATTGAATCAGCTATAACTTTGTATTTTTACCGATGTGTACACTGCGATACATATTTAGCCATTCGTACTAACCGTGATGATAATATTTACTTATTATAATAAATCATGCATAAGTATGCATAAGTATTTATCTCCATAATTATTTTATGACCAAATTATGAAAAAGTTCTTTATAGAGGGTAAGTTGTTAAATACACTTTAATGATGAGGTTAATTACTTGCAGAAATGAATTTTCTTTCTGAGATTAAAATGACAAGAAAACTATTAAGATAAAGACGTTCTTGTGCTCATTGTTACCAAATATCTAATGAAATTGTTGCTCAGTACGGATTTTGTGATCTATCTTTTCCGACTCTACCATTCACTAGTTCCATGTAGATCACTATATCACAACCCGGACACTCTTAATGGTCTGATTTCTACGTAGTTACTAATTTCGCTTATTTTATTTATTTCTGCCTACCCCGTTAGTGACCTGGCGTGACTGTATGATGGTGATGATGATTTTAATTTTGCCTAAGTCAACATTTATTACTGAACACTACTGACGGAACCAGATTTCCTCTCTGCACCACCACCTGACTTCAGTGGCGTCTATCGCGAAAAAATATCCCGCATATACGAATGCAGGCACACGCTCTACTTTCTCTTTCCCAAACAATATAATATTCTATGATTATTAAATATTCATTATAAAATCTTTTTCACGATCATTTTTATACTTTTTTTTAATTTATAGCACCGTGCATTAATATTACCATCCCCTGTTGCTACGTTTCTGAGGATGCAGGTATCGCTTAGTTATCGGCATAAAGAAGACATTTGATGTGTAACGCATTCTCGTAATAGGTTGAACAGCCATGACGACGGTGCAGAACCATAACTTACATTTGAAATGTTTTACTTGTTTTACTTCAAAAGGCCTGTTCTGACATTGTCATAGAAGTTGCAAACCCATTATTTCAGCGTTGCCCAATTACTAAACCATAATGTTTAAATATCCACTATAATGGCAATTATTATTTCAAATATAATTTGCATACTCCTAAGTATCTATTGTGTAACGAAAATAGTCTTGACTAAAAGTATAGTTTTCTTATTCTAGTAATTTTTATAATTATGGTAAACGATAAGATAATAAGTAGTTTGTTTTTTAATTGTTAGCATTTCAGTACCAATTACAACTAACTAATAACGCTAAGTTTAAATATTGAAAGAAAAATTAGCAATGTCGAAAGTTATATAAACCTGTAAATAAATTGGATGTTAGTCATATCTCCCAATGCATTAATTTTATATTCTCTCGACTATTCTACTTACATAGAGGCTTAAAAATGAAGAAATATTTTCTAGTAAGTAATAATTATTTGTCATAATACACCTAGTTATCAGTACAGCCAGCAATTACTTTAGTTAGATGACTTTATTTACGTGCTTTGGCATAACTATGATCAATATGTAAACACGTTCCACTTGCTTTATTACGTACTGCAGTACTATTCTAAGGAATGTTTACTTATATTATATATAAAAATGTTTAAAACATAGAAAAGTTACTCATGTTATAGGTATACTATATAAACATTTAAACAACGTAAATACGTCACAGATAGGGCTCTGTTAGATCATTAGCTAATTACATTTTATAACCCTGTCTATCTTCATCTGTTTGAAAAGCAAATTTGCTTTTTATGTAGGTACATATCAGAGTCAACGTGTTATAAAAATGAAAGCGACCGACATATCGCTTACGTCCTAATTACTGCGAGAGGAAGTAAATTAAATAAATGTCAGTACCTGCATGACCAAGCGTTGCTGGGTGTTTTTCTTGAGTACATCATTTTTTTAGCTTTTTTCACAAAAAGAAGGAACTCGAAAAAAAGAGAAAAAAATAAAAGAAACAATCGGACCGAGATTTGAAAACGGGTTTCCTGCATTTTAAGGCGCCAGATTTCCCGATCGAGCTATTCTAATTGCGTGAATGGTAGCGAAATTTAGCTTTGTATTCTATTGATATTGTAGGAGGTTTTATGCAATAAAAACACGGTTAAACGACATTTTCTGAAAATAAAACCTAGCTAGATTGATTTATCGCCCCCGAAACCCCCTGAGTACAAAATTTCAAGAAAATCGTTCTAGCCGTTTCCGAGATCGTTGATATATATATACATACATACATACAAGAATTGCTCGTTTAAAGGTATTAGATATGGACATATAAAATTATTATAAGCTGTGAAGCTATACACTAATGGTAATGAAAGTAATTTCTGTTTAAAACTTTACAGGAGTCAAAGCGGAAACTACTAAATTCCTAAGGTTTTCTTAATTTATTACCTGTGGAAAGTGAGAATTACAGACGTTTAGACGCCATGTAAGCTTACGATTTAGCAGTAGGTATCTATCAATATTGCTCATAACCACACTTGAATAAAGCCTTGCAATAACTAATCCTTTACTGTATGCCTAGTTTTCATACTATAATTTTTGCCTTTGTCTACTAATAAATGATTCTATTTTTTTTCCAATTTTAATTATAATGTTATGGTTTTTATTCATATATGACGGAAATTTTTGTTGTTATGGTCAAGGTATTTTTGGTTTTGATATTAAAAAAATGCTCAAGGCGAATTGAGGTATCGCGTGATTTTAATTGCTCTTAACTTCTTTGGCATAGAATGCCTAGGTCGAACCTTGACATCGTTGTATACAGGAAATGGCTTTTCAATTTTATGTAACAATTGCGTCATATATATGAGAGAAATTGGGAATATTTTATGATTAAAGAATAAAGGAGGATAAAAAGCTAAAGAAAAAATTGGTGTTAACTAGATAGTAATGATTTTTATATGTTAAGTGCGAACGAGAATATTACGACCACCAGTAGTAACAATTTGTAATAATATTTCGAATATAAAATAAATCACAAATTATTTCCATTTACAGAAACATACTAGTATACAATAAATACATACATATATCGCGGGCGCCATGTACCTGAATAAGGAATTATTTTATTGTGAAAACTGCCTAGAAATTTCCTTCCTATATTTTTTAGTTATAAGTGAGAAATACTGTCTGGTTGGATGAATCTTTATTACTCTTTCTCGAAAAAATTGCTTAACGGATATTGATGAAACTTTCCAGTAATATAGTTTCCTTTCTACATCAGAATGGACTATAATTTAGAAACATAATGAGTGACTTGCGCATAATATAAAAGAAAAAGTATCAATAAAGGGGAAAATTCCTGTCCACTGACTGACTGTATTTAAGGGTAGTTAACGAATATCTAATTTTAAAAAATCTAAGCAAAAGTTGCGACTGTATATAATACTGTTAAACTGAATACCTTTTGTTTGAAATGTATTTTATGGTAACATTGTATTAAATTGTTGTATACATTTTGTACTCAGATGTCTAAGCTGTGCTGGAAATCAGTTCAGTAACTTAATTGAGAAATCAGTTCAATATTCGGGGCGTGAAGAAACAAATATTCCTGTATTCTATGTTAAATAAAACTGAAAGCAAGTCTGTTTCTTTGTTAAGCAAATGATTCGTATGCAATTTGAAGTTTCAAAAGTAAATTGATTTCAGCCAAATTTGGCATAAATCCTAGTCGACCCAGAGGTAATAGATAGATAAATAGGTTTTTATCCCGAACAATTTTGATAATAAGCCAAGACATGTAGACATGACCTCAATCAGTATAAAAAAGACGTACGGAAATATTATCCTCAGAATACATTTCCGTGGGATAGTTATTAGAAACGATACTATTTACCGATGTCCACGCGGACGAAGCTGCAGGACAAGGTAGTAGTGGCGTATATTGAAGCAGTAAGGTTACGATAACACGGTAGCTGCCAGCGCACGCGCCCTGATCTGCATCAGAATACTTACCTGTAACACGTCGATTGTGTTTTCAATGGAAACGTTGTTAAGACAAAACACGACAGCCTTCCTTACCGTACATTATTTGTACTGAGGCACTATGTAGGTATATAAATACGTAATTAGTAACTATTTATAAAAGAAAAAAGTATGTAGTTCATATTATGTGTGCAAAAGCATTTGTAAGTGAAATAGATAGAATGGGTATAGCACTCACTTTTATTACAATGAACTTTGGTCAAAACATAATTCTTATGAATCATAAACATACTTGCTATACTCAAGCTCACTTCTCAAGATCCAGAAGTATTTAAGAACAGTTTGTTCAATTGTTTTGTATGGTTTAGTAGTTCGTAATAACTACAATTAATGAACAAAACTTCAGCATTAATTAAAATATTTTAAGAGGTTGTCCTTTACTAGCCCGTAGTAAGAATTTTGAAAATTTTAAAAAGATAGCCACTAAATATAATTTTTTACAGGGCGCTCAAGCAATGACGCTCAAAATAGTAATTGAGAGAAGTATTTGCAAGCGGCGATGTTCGGTTTACCTTGACCCTGCCCGCAGGCAGCCAGCGCGTTGTACAGTCATGTGACCAATCTAAGGACTGATCCAAATGCCAATGTGATCATGATTCTTTTAATCATTCCGTACTATTATCGATTAGCGAATTGATAAATGATCAGTTTCAATTACTAGTGTATCAAAGCTTAATTTATTAGTGAGTCAATGTTAAACGATTAATAATAATGGAACGATCAGTATGACATATGTTTAAATTTTGAGTCGATTAGTTCCATGAGCAGGTGTAAATAATTGCAATTGTAAATCAAGAAACAATGAATGTAAATAATAACCTAACTGATTTTTAACAATAGAAACAAAACTGTGAAAAATTATGAATGATGTTAAGAGAATAAAATAGCTATAAGTACCATACTTGTTAGCCATATAATGAAGACAACTTCATACTTAATTTATTGCAAAAGTATGTTAATGATATAATAGATAATAAATAAGGAACTTCGTTCCAAAAGTTTCTAATGCGGATTTTAAAGGTATATATGCTATAAGCACTTATATTAATAAGTACCTAGGTATAGGATAATAAAAAATACCTACACAATATGATTCAGGAAAATGGTTACAATATGTTCTTGTACATACGTGCATTGGAGACACCAATTAAGCAGTTAAATTACAATGAAAGGTTAACACTTTGAATATCATTACACCATATTAGTTAAGGTGAAACGCTTCAATAGCTCATAATTGTTTCTCTTTTATGAAGACATTACGAGTATAAACTTGAAACTGGGTGCAAGTCAAACATAATGACTGTTTTATAATGAATCAGTCAATCCTTGACACTGTCGGTTTGTTGTAGTGGAAATCGAAGGCAAAAACACGGAAAAAATTCCATCAAACAAGCATAATAATTAATTGAAAGCTATAGGGTAAATACTTTAAAATCAGTAACCTTCAACGATGAGATCTTTTGCACGTATTAATTATAGAATGTCCAAAAACTTCAATTTATATGAATAATCAAATCAATATGAATAATCAAAGCGCCTCATGATTTGTAGTTGGAGAGTTTTAACGATAACACGGAATCAGAAGGCGACGCTGTGCTCCAAGCAGTCTCATAGTTTAATGGACCGTGTCTGCGCGACGTTCTTGCAACTTTTTTATACCACAAATAAGTACCACGAATAGAAATGTTCGCTTTGTTAAGTTGTTTTCATTGGCTTTCTAGAATACGTTCAATACAGGTACTTATCTATGTATCTGTGTCGTAAGCCGTAAATACGTGACATAATTATTGTGTTGCTTAACATGTAAGATGTCTCAACTAGTTCCCTTCAAATGTATCCAAAATTAAACTTAATCGTTCACCTGCCTGATATGATGTTCTATAAATAAAAATCTTTAAATGGTAGTGCCAAATACGCCAAGTAAGGTTTTTTAAATTATCACTATCAAAGTTGCTAATTTTACAATCATTTTGAAATAGTTACAGGACATGAGGTAGTAGACAAGATATGTATTGAACAGTGAAATTCAAGCGACTGCCTTCAGAAACTTTTCACTTATACTTTGAACATGCTTATCTGAATACATAACATACATTTAGAACATTTTTTTGCGTTACAGTCACAGCCCCGCACTAGAATTTCCCGTATTCTACGTGTCATGGACAATAAATAAAGATAAGAACACAAATACCCAAACTGAGAACAGAAATTTAAACTCATCTTTTAAATTTTTGAATCGCTTTTGAAAATGTTAACTTAACACGTTCCGTATCGAATGTGTAGGAAGATATTTGGCATTGTGGCAGGGTTATGATTGGTGGGGTTGAGATTTCAATCTTCCACACCAGGGGTCTGGGTGCTAAGCCTGTCACGCACCTCACTTTACAAACTTACGCGTTTCATTAATAATTAAAAATTACAAGCATTCGCTATAATAGTGCAGGAAAACGTCGTAGAGATATTATGGTCCACACGTACCAAGTTATATCCAGAAAACAATTACCGATAGTTTGAAACAGACGTATATAACAAGTACGCGCTAGATACGTTTAAAAGGATTTGAAAACTATAATACCATGATGTATAAATAAATTATAACCTATTAAACTCGACCACAAAAGAAAAAAAGTTAATTGAACAAAGAACTGTTTATCATATGCTTCATCGAGATTGTTATAGGGCTATGTAGATCGTCGTCATAAACAGCTTATCTACAAAAGATAATCTGTTAAACTCAAGGAGAAATTAATCCATAGATCACATGTCTGAGGAATTTAAAATTTTGTATGGCACAAGACTTGTGAATGACATTTATCCACTTTCCACTCATCCGTTTGCAAGTAATTATTAAACAATAATAAGTAAATTAATACTGTGTTTTATCGTTTTACCTCAAAAATTAAATAATCACCTGTTATGTATTTATATTGACGACATTGATAGTAATTGTTATTTCTAATATTGATCTTCAATTTAAAGCGAGACCTCATTATAAGTATGTTAATTAGTATAGGTACTTCTCGTGACTGCATCATTATGATTAGATTACGAGAAGACCAATGAGGCTCGACACCACACAAAGCATGCAGTTTTCCTACGGCGGCTAGCGCGGACAAACAAAATAAAAGACAAAAACCGCGACTACTTGCGAAGGTCGCATGACTTTACTGCTTGGATTCTCGTGCACTCTAGTTACTGTGTCGAGCAGGAATCATTTATGAATTATATTTATATAAACTTTGTATCAAAAGCAGTTATAGGTAATGATGTGACATAGCGGCCTTTCGCGTGTTACGTCACACGTTATGTAAAATAACTGTCTTACAGTTAGGGATCCCTATGAATACAGCCCAAGAAAAACTGGCTTTATAATCTTGGCGTTATGTGACTAGGATACATAATATTAATTTCGGGACCTATTTAACAAAAACATAATGTTATCGAATACCAGTTAACTTAAATGACAAAATTTAATTTACATATTTACTAACTAATAGATCGCACGATGGGTGAAGGATCAAATATTTTTTTTCTATACAACAGTTTTTTACAAAGTAGTGATAGCCTAGTGGTTTGAAATTCTGCTTCCTACACCGGGATTTCTGGGTTCGATCCTGGCACGCACATCTGCTTTATTACGTACGTTTTATAAGTAAAATTTAAATATCACTTGCTATAACGGCGAAGGAAAACATCGTGAGGAAATCGTACACCTTAGAGATGTTATAAATGATATAATATTTTCTGTGTGAAGTTTACCAATCCGCACTTGGCTAGCATGTTAGATTATATCCTAAATCCCTCTCATTATGACCCGGAGACCCGGTCCAGCAGTGGACCAAAAAAAGGGACGAAAAAAAGAATTGACCAACTGGTACAAATTATTATACAAATTTATTGTTGTATTATTTATTAATCATAAATATAACTTATTGATTGTGCCTGTATTTGACGTATTAATTAGTCTGAGTGATTTAGTAATCGTGGTAATTAACAATAAATAAATAAATAATCTAATCGATTAATTTATCAGTACTAAACATTTGAATGACTTATTAATTTTAATATTATGATCATTACTTTTATTAATACATAATCGTTGTCACCATTGTATAAGGTTAATAATAAATTGTCATTAATCATTAACTGATTCAGTTTGTTTTTTGAGACTATCATTAACTGTTGTATTTAGGATGTAACCTGTATTTGTTTCAAAAAAATTATTGTCATCGTTATTATTATTGATTTCTATTGAATTACTGCGTCTGCATATTTTGAGGAGTTAATTAGTGTAAGTGGTTGATGTAATCGCGCTGATTAATAATAAATAAATAAATATATGATCTTATCGATTAGTTTTTCAGTGTTCAATATCTTAAATCAATACTGCTATTTCTCTTTATTATAATTGAAAACCTATTTTTTGTTGACATCACTAATTAGATATCGACACGGATATAGAAATAAAACGGTGTGTGTAAGAAGGTGTATTAATATTGACGTCTTCAACGCAAATCTTTCCATTCTTTGTAATTTTAATCGGTAACAATAATATATTTTGGGACACACACGCACACACGGCCATCTAATCCTAAACTAGACAAGCCTGTGCTGTGGTGATAAACTACATTTTATTATATGTGATATATAGATTTCTTATTACACCCACCCATCCAAATGTTTCTCCTGGGTGGGAATCGAACTCACGATATCTGGTTTAGCAATCATGTTCTCTAACCACTAAAAACAGGCACTAATTTTTGATTAATTCTTTTCTAATATAGAACAGAGGATACATCGTTACCCCTTAAATAAAAGTTCGCGATTTATCAGGCTGGATATAAAACTGGTAGATGATAGAACATAATGTATATGTTCTATCATCTACTATATGTATACCCTACGGTTCGAAGGGGAAATACCGCCGTTATTTATCTTTCTATCGTCGTGCACTTGTTATTAAAATACTTTGCCTTTCGTTCTAAAGTATGTGCATGCAGGTACATGCGCGTCCAGATATTAATACCGTGAATACTATCTACATTCATCCTAATATATTTTTTTGGGTAAGTAGTACTTTTCATTCACCCAAAAGTAAGCTTCGCCTTTCAATTCGAGGCACGTCGACCTGCACTAGTTGTTTGTGCCCAGTGTTATTTCGAGTACGCCCTATAACCCTATGGCCTTAATCAATTGCAGGATTTTGTTTATGCTGATCTATTCCATTTCATTACGATGCAACACATTTTTGCCAAAATGAAGACTGGGGTTACTATGTAGTCCATTACAGCGAAGCAAGAAGTGGATTGGTGTTTCTTTGTAGTCTTTGGAGTATCTGCAGATGTCTGACGTGCTAAGTCCTAGACGGGTCATATGTTTGGTCAGCTCCCAGTTACCTGTAAAAGTCTGGCCACTACTTAACATTAACCAACGAATATTCTTATTAACATCTAACTGAACTAATTCATTCAACAGTCCCATTCTTACAGTCCTATTATAGAGGGTCGTCTCAGTTGTCTGGGTGTCAGCGACTACTTGTGACCGCTGTTTCTTCGTTTGCTACTGACTTCACATACAACTTCTTCACTTTACAGTAAACAAAGGACTAGTTAACGCCATTCAGCATTCAAACGAACTTTTATCACTACCAGTAAATCACATATTTTGACGCAAGAGTAGGTACATATATAGGTAATTCGCGATAACTCCCAAGATATTCATTTATATTATATAGTGTAAAGGGCAAGTATATTTTGAATTATTTACCTATGATGATTAACATATGTATTTAGATTACAGATTAACATCATGTCAGATATAAAGTAACGCAAATAAAATTTGTAATTTTTTATCAAAATTTCAAAGGTATAAGTGGTTACAGTATTTTTTACAAGACTGCAAAGTATCGAGGGGTGTAAACATAAGCTCTTTTGAATTTATGATATCCTCGTATGATTCATGAGATAGACCACTACTATCGCATATTTCTTCAAAACTTCTCAAAAGGAATAATTATTATTAGCCTAACCTACATTATTTTTGTGCAACTTTAACTACATATTAGGTACCTAACGCAGCGCACGTCGTGGAAGCTCTCACGAAAGACCAATTTTTGACTTAATTAATGAATCTTATTATAATATTAGATAATTTATATACATTTACAAATTATAATATATCCTGTAAACATCCGGATTAAGTATTATATCTTTCAAATAGTATAATATTTTTTCAAATATTACTAATATATTCCGAAGTAACACACTAGGTCACAAAAGTGTCTCTTTATTATATTGGTGTAGATTGATAACTGTTTTTCAGAACTTCCTGTACAGTTTATTATAGTTTATTAGGTCAGTACGTTTGAACTAAAAACAGACCAACTGAGCATTTTATGTCGGGTGCCATTATTTTTGGTTTCAAAAAAACACGCCACCGTGAACTTCAATTCCGACTTCAATTGTTCGGGGCGGTGTACCTCAGCCGCCATCTCCACAATAAACGCGGTCTTCATTCGTCCAATATCTTTATTAAAATACTCATTAACTATTTTCCCAACTACAAAATATATTTGTAAATGGATATCTATAATCTATACATTACCTTAAGATATTGTAAAAATATAGGTATCAATTCTTGTAATATTCTTATATTTGACGCTCGGTGCTTTCTGCCTGCCCCATTAGGGTTGTAGCGTGATGGTAAAATAATAATAATATCTTATACAATTTTTGATGTAGATAATAGGTAAACTAGTTGTGTGCCTAATTCGCTCTAATTATGATAAATAACAATTTAGTTACGCCATTGAAAAAGTAGGTAATTGGAATTTAAAGTATTGAAGTTTGAACTTGTTCATTAAGTACAATATAGGGGCATTAATATTCTTGTAGTAGGCCACTTTTTATGTTTTATTTGTATGTACAGATCTATTGCATCTTTGGAATGTAGTTCTACGCTTGAATATAACAATTTTCGTTGACCGATAATATCAAGCATGTGCGATGCGTATCATCGAAGTCTTCAATCGATCATCCACACTTTAAGCCACCTTTATGGCCTATTGTTCTACTTTAAGAATTACTGTGATGTTTAACTTAAGCATTGATTGATTTTTTTGATATGTATTCGTAAAGTTCTTTTACAATATATGTATTATAAAGGATATAAGAATGTCTTACTATCAATCTTAATAGACAACGTACCAGTGTTTTGTAGTAATATATATTAATATTTAAACATATATACCTGAAATTATATCTAACCTATGCTCACCGAAATGTTCGGTTTCACAATCTTTGAGTGTAACTAAAATAAGGCTTGTTTATTTGGTTGCTGGTAAAAATGTACACAGAATTAATGGTTATAATCAAATCAGCAAAATATTAAAATAGACGTAATACAAAATTGCACTTACGGCATTTTCTGTCCGTGCACGCACTTATGAATTAACAACGTTAATATACACAAGAATAATGTCTTTAAAATCATGATTAAAAAGTTATCATCACAACATGAAGCGGACGATCAAAAAAAGCGGGCCGACCGCTTAGCCTGATTGGCTCTCTGCTACTGCATTCACTGAGGAAATTGTTTTCCGTTCTCCGAAGATAAAGCCTGCGCTGGCGTCGGATTAGTGTAAAATAACCGAGCTTTTTAATACAGGACGAACAAATTAACATTTCCTAAGTTGGCTTGGTGAGATCTCACCTCTACGTGCGTCAGAGCTTACGTGATCTGCAGATTTCTTAAGTCTATATAATCTGTACTTAATAATCCCATTACAAAGATATCGAAAAGATATTAAAACCAAATAAAGTACTGTTCAAATTCTCATGTATTCGTAACTTAAAATTTACACGTTTTTAACGGCATGAGGCTGCATACAATTAACAGTATATGTTATAAAGTTTAAATCTTGTAACAGATTAGTTAATCTTTCAAAATGTCTCTCTGTGTACGGTAACGCACTTTCTATAAAGTTATTTAAAGATGAAATTTTTAGAGAACCGTTTATAATTTCTGGAAGTAATACATTTAATACAAATTGCGCTGCGTGACATGTTTTGTTGTTTGTATTCCATTCTACAGCAAACTTTATTAATGTTTCTTTTTGTGTATGGTTTATGTCCTTAAGTGTTTCAGAGAGGTTATTATTGCCATATTTCATTATATCGTTTATAATTTTTAAAACGTGTAGGGGTCGTTCCATGCGTAACGCTAATTTTAATGCTTTGACCAATTTTTTATCGTGTAATAAATTCATTAACTCTTGCTCCTGCAAAACTTGTTCTTCTCTATCTTTAGCCATTTTTTCCCTTCGTTCTACGGAAACATCTTTAAGTGCTACCAACTTAGAATCAGAACCTCCAGTAAATATGATTGACTCATTTTTATTTACTGCCAGAGACCATACTTTCCCATCATGGTTGTCTAAAGACATTTTACATTCGGACGATTTAATATTCCAAAGTTTCAAGAGCCCATCGGCCCCACTAGATATTATTTGCTGACCTTTTGATAAAAAATCCATTTTCAAAACAGAGCTTTCGTGACCTTCAAACGTTTTTAAACAGCTTAATTCAGCTACTGACCATAATTTCATACAGCAATCGGCTGAAGATGTCAATACTACTTGATCTACAGGTGAAAATCTTACACACCATATTCCTCTTCGGTGTCCTTTTAAAACACCCAACAATGATAAATCATCAGACCAAAGTTTAGCTGTTTTATCTTGGGAGCCAGTGGCAATAATTTTGTCATTTGGCGAAACCGCCACGCAATTTATATCCATAGTGTGTGCTAGCTCGGTGTGACTCGATTTAATTTTCTGATCAGTACTAATATCCGCGGGAGTAGACCACACTTTTAAGCAATTATCTTGACTAACAGACGTAAAAAAGTTCGCCGAAGTTTGAGATGTAAAAACAGAGCCAACTGATCCCGTGTGCCTGACTCCAATTCCAAAACAAATTATTTTATTATCACCCTGCTGTGACCAAACACGTACAGTGTTGTCCTTGCTAGAAGACACAAACAATTCTGGCTTGGTAGGGAACACAGCCAAAGCTAAAACTATATCAGTATGACCTTTTAAAAGATTACAGTTCATGCTCTCTATCTCATAGCATTTTAAATCAATACTGTTCGTGGCTACAACAATATGAGCCTCATCTTTACCAATGAATATAATATCAAGTACTTCATCTGTAAATCCAATAATTTGCTTCAAATTTTTAAATGTCTCCAAATCATGAATAATTATATTATGATCAACAGTTACAACAGATAACAAGTTTCTAGCTTCGTTAAACAATAAATGTGTAATCGATAAACCACCCTCTTCTGAAGCTGGAGAAACTAAACTGTTTGTTTGTTCGTACATTAAACGGCTTGTCTGTATATTCCAAACTTTTACAACTCCTTTTTCACCAGCACATGCAATATAAATTCCTTCAGTTTCTACTTTCTTTTTGAAATTCGGTATTTTAAAAGATAGCGGCAAAAGTAACATACTCTCAATGCTTTCGTATACAGGCAAAACACGTAAAGCTTTAGACTCGTTAATTTTCCATAGGATTACTACTCTATCCCTACCAGAGCTTATCATATGCTCTCCATCTAGAGTGAATTGTAAAGAGGTGACTTTACTAAAATGTCCTGAATATAATAACAATTCTTTTCCTGTTTTGGAGTTCCAGGATCTGATTTTCGTGTCATCCGCTGCTCCAAAAATTAATTCCTTTGACGAATCTAAATGATATTTTAGAACAGTAAATACACCTGTAGCTCCACGCAAACTACTTGTGCAGGTGTAATGTGTTAAATCCCATAATCTTATGTTACCATCAGTACCTCCGGAGGCAATATATGTATCTTCGGCATCAAATGTTAATTTTGCTATTGCTCCCTTGTGACCTGATCTCCATGTTTTTAGTTGTTCGCCTTTGTCTGTGTCCCATAACTTTATTAGTCCACTTTTATGCGCAGTGACAACCAATTTATTACTTTGGGACAGTTTAAACGTGTAGATTTGATCACTTTCATCTTTATCGTCGGAACATTCCCCAATAGTCAGCTTACAACAAAACGTGTTAATGTCTATAATTTTAATGACATCACTGCACTGACAAAAAAAATGCCCACCATCTGCAGTCCACTGAATGTCACCGCCTGTGTAGTACGCTTCGAATTCTGCTGTTTTTTCATATCTACAACAAAACAATGAACAAATGACATGGGGCGCTTTAACAAAGGCAGGAAAAGAGGTCTCCTTTAAAACGGACAAGACATGTTAACGCCACATGTCCACAGGCGAAGGTGACCAGTTCACATCAGCTGGCCCGTCTGCCGGTTTGCTAAGTTAATTTTATAAAAAGATAAAATATTAAGCATTAATTTAACTGAATTGTAAAGTTATTTATGGACTATTGGTTATATAATTATTGGCTATTGATGTATTATCTACTTAACATTAAAATTTTAAACAATTAATTTGAAGCGACGTTTGCAATTACGTGCTCAGGTTCACTTCAGATTTCCCATTTATATTTGCCTGTGACAATAATGATGGTATCGTCTACTGTAAATTAGATAAACACTAAATATTTCAGAATACTTTTTATTGGCCTATTCATAAATATGCCATAAATTAACCGATCAATTTTTGTCAATATCAATATTGGTTTTTTGTATATTAAATAGTACCTAAGTGTAATGGGAATGTATATGAACAACTTTTGTTTCCGGAACACTATTGCTTTCTATTAGAGAAACTCAGCAGACATTTGGGCGCTCGGTGCTGTTTACAATTCCAGCTGTTTAATGTTATTGTTCAGTAATACAAAGTTAGTGATGTCGGTTATCATTGACCGCACATTTTTTTTGTGTTTGACTATTATGTATAATAGAAGTTTATTTTTCCTGGTCATAATAATAATGTAATAAGATTTACAAAATCTTATTCTGAAATGAACTTCAATATAATATTTCTATTATTGTCTAATTTGCAACATTTTATCTGTAAGACTTGTCATTGTTGATAAAACAAAACCAATCGGGCCACTTGATAGGAACATTTTAACACCAAAAACCTTCACGACAACTAGGACATTTGAAGAGCATTTATTCAGTTATCAGCTCTCGTAATTTGCTATCCTATTTATTTAATTCCTAATATCCTTGATAGTAAAATCTACCTTTTCACTAGTATCTACCTTTTCACTAGTATCTACCTATCTCAGACAGACTCAGAGATCAACGCACATCCGAGACAATAAACCTATAATCCTTTAATGGAGCGAATAAGTTCTGTATATAGTAGGAATGAGCACAAAGGAAATTTGAAAATTCCACCCCTAAGGGATAAAAATGGAAGTAGATATTTTGTATAAAAATATGTCAATTTTGAGGTCGGACACCCAATTTTTTTTTCTGCATCGGCAAATCTGGGCCTGTAAGGTATTATATTTAAAAGTTGAATATAGCAAACATGCAATGTGACTGCAAAGTTGCAAATGAATACAGTTGATTTCTTCATGAAAATTTATTAATCTAAATTGAAACATTAAATTAAAACCAGTAAAACAAGACAAAATTATTGAGTTCATTAAATACTGGCTGGCAATAACGATTGATTTTATTTGATAATTTCTCAGTAAGGTAAAATTAAAATAGAAATAATCTTATAATTACGACATAGTATAAAACAAAGTCGTTTTTTCTGTCCCTATTTCAATATGTATGCTTAAATCTTTAAAACTACGCAACGGATTTTGATGCTTTTTTTTTTAATAGATAGAGTGATTGAAGAGGAAGGTTTATATGTATAATAACATTTATATAATAATATATGAGC
>DWDX01001906.1:0-16778 GCA_018245675.1 Agara michaeli | reverse complement strand
AGAACAAAACCCATCATTATGAGCTAAACAACATAATTGATGCGTCACCGGAGCGTGGAAACCGATGTTACGTCAGGTGTCGTGACAAGAGATGTTGTAAAGGGCTTCGTGACATCAATGACAAAAATAATGAAGCCAAAACGCCATTACCCGAAACCGATACCGATCGTAATTCGTACGTAGCGCCGCCGTCCGGGCGGCGACGCGGCATGTGAACGGTGAACCCGACTAGACAAAGGCTTGCATAACCCGAGAAAACAACGGATCACGACGCGACCGCCCGAACGCCATTATCGAACGAGGAATAGTTAATGTCGATAGTAAACACGCAATTAACTCCTCAGGTGGAGCGTTGGCGGGGCGAAAGCGAACGCGAGAGATGCGCGAGCGCAACTCAGTCGATATGTCGAGAACCATGGTAAGGTTGTTAATTAAAAAATGCTTACTCATTTTAATCAACTGGAAAGGCTGCGCTTCGATCACAATCCGCGGAACAGATTTATTACGCTCCAGATAAGCGGTATCGCGGCAACCATAATTCAATTATTGGTCACAAATGAGAGTACCCGATAACGAGATGCCGTTTGATTGTCAAGAATGTTATAAGTTAAAGCCTGTAAATGTAATAGATAGTTAAATGAAATTACAAAAGGAATCGGCGATACGGGCTACAGAATACTATACCTACCTACACACATATGTAGGTACACACATATATTAGCTAGCTACATTTTGTGCAATACTGATTGTGATTCGCTATTCATTGATCGTATTGTACAAATCAACAACGTTGATCAGTAAATTATTATGATATAATAGAATTATTTATTACATGATATCAATGTGAGATGAACAACAGTTAATGCTATGAATCTTCCTAAGGATTGTTTTAAAAGCTGAAGGAGCAGACGGCTCATTCCGAGAAACTTGACGTTTCACCTCTCGAGGTTGTTCATGGCGCCGCTGAATCATGTTCCCGTAATAATGTTGTAGGTTTGTTGTACGGCGCGGTGCGTTCCCGCGGCGTCGGGTGGTCGCGATAGCGCGCCCCGCCCGGTGCATCTCAGCGGGAGCATTGTCTGTCTTCCCACTGATAAGATAATTACCGTGCCACCGCTCGTTACATATCTGTGTCACCTTCAATTGAGATAACACGACCACGTGTTGGTTAGGTAAGGTTTATTGGAAAACACTTGGCAATTAAAGGTCAGTCTAAACGTAGAACATTTCACTGTTGTCGAATTGTTGAAGATTAATTTGTGCATTTCGTACGTTTATTTTTCAAGAACGTACCGATTGAAATTAACTCGAAAACTTTAGGCGACCCGATGATAATAAAAGTGAAAACTAAAGTTGACACGACGCTAGCACAATATCCGGTGGCAGTCCAAGTTTCCTATCATCAAGTGGGCCACTTCGCTTTCTAGGAAGAGCCCGACGAAATGACGGACGAGCGACACGCGATCAGAATATCAACGGCGAAATTATTGCACCGCTCATCGCAACATCCTTGATTAATAATTGCAATATTCACCCAAACAAGGGGCAACTTGAACAATGCACATTGAGTGTTTGCATATTTCCATTTCGGCCGAGCTCTCATTGCGAACGGGGAATATTAAGCCCACATTTGTTTGTGGAGGATAAATGTTGCGATTGCGAAATTACAAACTTCGCCGGGAGCGTAAAGTGTATTGTGTCAAGGCAACTTCTGAAGGCATTAATGACAAATGCAGATACACGAATCGATACGCTCACAGACGGCAACAGCCGCGAGCGTAAACCTATTCGTAGTTTACTTTTGAACCGGAGCGGAACAACATAATAAAATTTCAATTTCGAGTGCACAATTTTCGTGGAGGATTTTTCGGTCGCGCTCCGATGCTTCACCGATAGTGTAAATGACCTCAAGACGCCACGTTTCGCAGACAATGCGCACCAAGCACCTGGCTAATAAAATTCATCTCACACTCGACTCGAGCATACACTTACCGTTACAAACAATGACCCTCCTATTCGATTATGCGACGATTGGTTAAAGCAAACTTGACTTGTGCATCGAAATCTTACCACCGAAACTTCACGGGCGACATTCACGGCGCATTACGGGAGGTCAATGCGATTGTAACGGTGACACGAGTGACGTAAACGAGAGAATTATTTTGTCACGTAAAAATTCAATGTGGCGAAATAGATAAGCGCTACAAACCGATTGACATCGTAAAGCTCCAATATCAACGCCCGCATACCGGTCCGAAGTGGGTCACAGTAGGTTTGCGAATCGAGAGTCATCGTAATCGCATTACGGTTCAAGGCGATCGCAACTGTATGTAACGCAACGAGAGCGTCCACGGGCGGCGGCCGCGGGTCAAACGTCACCGCGACATTGTTACCTGAACTTGAGAGCTATCGACCCTCACCCACAGCTCCGATTCGCCGAAGTCTCGAAGCCGATCAAATTGTGTGCGCCGGTTTCCAAATCGTTTTTTGGTCAATTCGGTTCAAGGGGAAAATTACATCACGATTACGAAATGACGGACGGCATCGATTAAACTTTTAATAGGCTTTCAATAGAAAAAAAATTAACTTCATTGCGTCCAAACAGAGATGTCTGTTAATAAATATGAGCCGTTCTCTAGTATCAGATGCGTATCTATTCTATCGGCGAGATACACGCAGCCGCAGTGAGATGGGAAATTATGCGTGATCGCAATAGACTTACGGTGTTATGTTTAAACGCGTGGGGGGCGTGGGGGGGGGAAGAGCATGGGAAATTTAAACAACTGCTATGCTATACGGTCGTAAACTTTTACGCCTCCTATATTATTTTATGATAGGTTTACCATCAAACGTGTTAGCGTTAAACACCGCCCAATGTTGTTTGTTGTGCTTTTTTGTTTCAAAATAATCAACGAAAAGTGTTATATGGCAGTAGGGAACAGCACGAGTAATGAGAAAAAAACTTCCATTGCTCTTGTAAGTATGGACAATTTATACTCTGTATCAAAGTTGCTCACGATCTAGTCATATTGCGTCAGTGTATATATCCATTATATGTAATTTATATTGATTCTAAACGCGAATCTAAATGATTTGCGGCTAGATTCTAAGCAATTATCCCACCACAGACCGATTACAAGTTACGTTTTATTATAATGAACCTTTGATGGTGCGGAAACACATACACGTACATTCAAGGGCGTAATAGAATCCATATCTCACACGTGTTCACGAAATATTAAGACTAATGCCTTATGGGCAAAGTAATAAGAGTCGTGCAGTGGTAGTCAAAAAACCGAGTCAGCGCACATTACGCGTCCGTTGAACTTAAAAGGTTGTGACAGGGATATTAAGGTAATTACCTTTATTTGTACACACAAAAAAATAGCCGTCGATTCGCGGTGCGCAAACTGAACTGAAACTTAACGACAGACGGCTACCGGATCTATAATCGACAGTGACGCGGAAAGTGCGTTTAGGAATCTATTTGCTACCGATTAAAATTATCTCCAGTGAATTATAACGTAACATCACGCCTGTAATCCCCTAAGGGGTAGGCAGAGGAGTGTAGTACACCCGCACATTTCACCAGTTACGTTTAAGTCTCACAATGGAATAGGTGGTGAGCCTGCACCGGGCACACATCCAGACTCACTACTAGAAATTCTAAATTTGAAAAATCCAACAGTACCCAACCGGGGATTTGAACCCAGGACCTCGCGATCGGCAGTCGCGCTAGCAACCGCCCGACCAACGAGGCAGTCAAATTGCTATTGATTTATAAGCTATTTTAATTTGAACGAGTCTATTTACCGGGCTTTGAATATTCTCAATGTAAGCCATTTTTTCACGGTTAGCAAAGAAATTTATGTTTTAATCGAGATTGTTTTGTTTCTAATTACAAGCGGTAAACTAGTTCGTTTTAATCACCATACCGTAACAAATTACCAGCTAGATAGATTTTGTACATTTTAGAGCAAATTTTCCAACCGGATTTATTCGACTGTTCCCGAGGGAAGACTAAGTCCGGGCTCGAAGCATTTAGTGCTATCTACGGTAAAAAATCATTGTTGCCATTCGGTTCAACGGTCAAAGGCGAGCACCTAGCGGCTGACACGCCGTATCGTTTGCGTGAATCGCCCGCCCCTCGGAGGAGAGAACGGGAACGTGTAGGAACGTTAGGTAGACAATTCCTCGACCACTGACAATTACACAGACGAGACTATCTATCTCCAACACATTACCTTATCTATTAGTTGCAAAAAAAACCCCACACTGTGATCATTTATGAGTCATCAATACCACACCACACCTTTCGCGAAGCGGCAAGGTTTAACAGCACTTCGGCCAAGGATGTCGACGGTGCGTAAATCATAGCATATTTAAAGAGGAAATCGTAGCGGTGAAGCAATTTTGTTGGCAGCGTGCGTCGTTGGCACGGGCTAGCTTTAATTGAGCATTGCCTTAAACGATCGACCTTCAATTGTGACAGTCGAAAGATTAATACACAAATGTGGTACAAAGCAATCGTACTTTGTATATCTGAGGCCAATTTTGTTGTTAATAAACACTAAAGGCCATTGCCGAACGTACCTTTTAATAAAATTTAAAGTTTTTGATATGGTGTCCAGAGATGAGATATAAGACAGCTTACAGAATCGGAAGAGAGTGAATATAGTATTCGGGAGAATAGGTTACGGCAACATCGAGGCACCTCGAAATGGATGCAGAGTGAATCAAGGGTGCCGTAGAGTTCAATAAAGACTACAACACCTGTAACGTACAGATGCTATTAGCATACAAAGTTAGCAGGTGTACAGTAGGTGATAATTGTGTCCACCGGTATGGTGTAAACGATCAGCGCGTTTAGATAACGATCGTCGCCGGTTGCGTGTGCGCAACACAATCCTTACCGCCTCTTATCTGCCGTTAAAGAAGTCGATTCGACAACGAGCTGACTTTTGACTGAGTGTTCGATTTTTAAATTCGTTACTGTAACAATTGTGCAATTAACTTCATCAATTGGAGACGATATGTCTCATCGCTCGCTCGCTCGCTCGCACGTCGAGCTGAATTTATATGTGTACAGTGTACACAACGGTTTCGCCCGTATCGTACATTTCGAGCACGAGCCGTCGAACGGAGATAATATATCAGATGGCACTGATGCGGTGAATCACTTGGAAATATGCCGAAGCGATTGCGGCCGCTGCTTTCTTGCGGTTAATCAAAAAGTTCGTCCGCGAACACGAAATGGGGCGCACTGATTGGCTCTTCCGCATTTACTTGTTTGTGCCGACGAGTGCTTAATTAAGTTGCTGGTCACAAATAAAATGAACTGCACAGATTCGTCGTCGATAAAGATTCACAATGAGACTTTTCAATGTAGACAGTTAAACGGGCTCGTGTTGGAATGAAATTATGTTGTTTCGCGACAAAGGGGAGGTGAATGGAGTTCAGTTCAGTATTCAGAGGAGGTACTCAGACGGTACAACTCGTTGGACAATTTTGATTCGACGTTTTGAATGGAGTAAAATAGACATCCCCGGGGGAAACGGCCGGCGGCGTAACGGAAGCGGGGCATCCGGCGGCGCGGGGCTGTTTCGTGAATATTCAATCGCGCTAATTAATGCCAGAACAGAAATACTCGAAACGACCTAGTCAAAGTACGCCTCGTGTCCTTGAAGCCATAATTACTGTTATAAACCATATTTTTTTTGTACACAAAAAGTTTTTTACATCAGTTAAGTTCAGAAGCATAGTTTAAAATGGAGAAACGTTGAACCGTATACCATAAAAAAGAACGTTCTCACGAACCGTCCACGCGAGGAGTCCTTACAACAGTTCCGCGCTGGTGCCTTTCTCCGGTCGCTGATCGCCCTAACGATTTAAAAACAAGACCCTTGCTTTAAACGAACCGTTAAAAGTTAACACGAAACGCCATTTTCTCCATGAACTTGGAAGTTCGTTAGATCCTCGTGTATTTAAACAAAACCAACACACACAAATCCACCTGGTGGTCTTTGAATTATGTAGCAGCCGAATGATAACGGAATCACATCGGTAAATGGAACAATAGCTCCAGCCCGCCGTCGGTGCGATAACGCACTCCTAATACTTAAACCTCGATGACTGCTCGGCGAAGTCAACAACCTTGCGATGAAAGAATGACAGTGCACGGTGTTTGCGAAACGGCACCGTGAAAGCCCACGAGGCAATTTTTGTTCCCATGTAACGAACAAAAGACGCGCCGGGCGGAGCTTTCTTGGAACCTTTGACACAGGTCGGAACAAGGGAAGTGCGATACGGGCAGATGTTTATCTGGCAACATTATGTCAGTGTCGCGGGGAAAGCGTTCGGCGAATGAAAAAGGAAAGTGCGGCAGGTGCATCGAGGTGAGCCCTTGGCCGGGGCGAGGGGGGCGCGGCTCGGAATGCGACTATTATTAGAGGAGCCGGCGCCGGCGCACGCCATCGGCCGACACAGGGTGCCCTCTTTGAATAACTCGTGTCAGCTCGTCTCATTAATTTCACATAGAAACGGCCGCATTAACACCTCTGCGAATCCGTTGGAAATAAATTTATTAACTTGTATTTTTTAAAGTCAACTGGCTGGTTTCCTGGAAAATATAACTTCTTCTATATTTTAATATTCCTTATCTTAATTTTATTTCATCGTCAATGTTATTCGTGTCGTTTCATTCATCACATCGTAGAACGATTTCAAGTATTTCAAATTTTCCAAAGACGTTAGTTCGAGGATAATACATTTTCTCAAATTGAAGCTACAATAACAAGTAATAACGAAATCCATCAGTGAAACTCCAAGCCACTTCCTGATCCCAACACAACGCTCCCCGTCCGCAGTCTATATAGCGCGCCGTGTTATCGGCTAAGGCGGCTTACATCTCGAGGCGCGCCGGCGCCGCGGCCGCCATTGTTAGCCCCGGCCATGCTAATGTTCCGCCCCGGGCATGCAATAACCCGCGGTGGAATGCCCGATAGCTTCAACTTCATTCCAATACACGAGATTAAGAGCATATAATAATAATCCATAACAATGTTGAGTTGATTCATGATCGTACTCGTAATTGTAATTTCTAAAAGAGAACATTAAACATTTTACGGTCACAGCGATATCTCTGAAACGTTTTCTGAGAACCGACTTTAGAAACGTAATCCGCTGGTAGGCTTAGCGTTTCAACATTGGACTTAAAGCGATAAGATAAAGATAAAAGAACTCTTTCTACGGACTGGACGCCAAACAGACTCGAGGTAGCCAGTCACATCCATCTCATTGTTGTCGGTATAAACTTTTAAAGCTACGAAAGCGAACGCGACGACGTTATCACGTCGACATTGATCATGTCCGTTAGCGAAGATAAAATCTATAAATATAAATTGCCGCGAACCAGCGAATTGTATTAAATATAGACCGGTCGTTTCTTTTTCTGCGGCGGCGATCAGTCTAGGTTTCATTTCTGGTCCGTTGGTCGTTCACAACTTTCCATTTATGATATCTATGTCTTGTGATACTGCAATGTAGGTACGTTTGTGTTGATTTATTTTTAAAACCAGGACTGATTTTTATTTCGATGTTCTTCTCACTATCGTGCAAACGATATGAATAGTAATAAATGTCTATTATAGATAATTTTAATCATCTCCAAAACCAATTTACTTTGTCCAAATCTAAAACAACGTTTACTTTTCCTTTTTACTGTATTCTGGCACATTATCAAACATGTATGTATAATGCACAATACTTATTGATAACTAGACATAATGTAAATTGTGCATTCCGAATGCGACTCGACACTACGCAAATGTGAGGACAGTGAAATTAGAATCCGTAATACGCGTACACTTTTTCGAATTAGTATTCTCTGTGCACGGTTGCAACAAAGAAGCAGTTACACTTGCAGTAAAACATTGGCTCTGCGTTAAAGATAAAGTTGAATGCGGTGGTCCAAAAATGCAACTATCTCCTCTATTCCTTCCATGACAAATCGCATAAAGTATATCCGAATGAAAGGAACTAATGATCTCAACCTATTATAATGGCAGGCATTCACATTGTTGTTTAATGATGTATCAATTTTAAATGTCAAAACTTTTAAAAAGCAATAAGGAAACGCAAAGACGAAACGATGCGGAGACAGCAATGACACTGTGTTTATCCTTTTTGGGTAATGAGCATGTTGAGCGAAATAATACCAATCACGTGTATGCGAGATATAGGCATGAACGAACAACGAGCTAAGAATTTGTACCACTTCATTATCCGATTTGTTTAACGTTTCATTGTATCAGGCAATAGTTTGCTGAAATCAAAGTTTCTAAATTGAGCTAATAATATTTTGCAACAATCTGCAAATGTGACATACAATATTGACACGCCACACCACAGCCACGACCACTGCGCCAAGAGTGCATGACAAAGAAGAATTAAAACTGTCTTTCTGTATATGGCATGCACACAGACAATAATCCACCTTCATTAGATAACATTGAAAAGGTTCACACGGTAATAAGCACGTAATAATTCTGTTTTTTTTTTCGCTCGTCCACGTCGTGAGTTGATACAAAAAGTCAGCTGGATAACTGTGACCGTAATGCAGATGCAAGAGGAGCACTAGAACAATAACAAGCAAACGATAATAATCTCCTCAGTTATGCGGATGTTGACTTAATCTGAAATTGTTTTGAGTAAATTCATATATTATAACGCTTTACCGTTGTAGCGTATGCACTGTGAATTACAATCTTTCGAGAATGATAAAATTTATTACATTTAAAAATTTCATGGAGTCAAATATAGCAATCCTTGAGGTTTTCCACGAGACTAGTTAGCTTATCCAAGTCATGAAATACTAAGGGTAGTTATTAATTTCCAAAATTAGTCAGTGTCATCGAAAGACAACAATGCCGAAATCCTTGAGTGGGCCTTAGATTCTATTCTAAAACATTCGCTGATCTAAGTTCACGAGATACCAGTAGATGTCCATGACCTGTAGTGACCACATAACACAAAGAGCTCTACGTCCATAAAAATGAGTCTAAACCCTCGCACGCGGAAGACACGAAAGATATTAAAATACAAACTAGCGAAGGACTATTAGGATGATTGCAAAATGTACAGCTGTGAAGTCTCACAGTGGATGCGTCAAAGCGTCGTGGAAACCGCAAAAGCCTTTGATTAATGCTCGCACATTGGCACCTCATTTAGCTCGTGTAGTTCGCGAGTGAGTAACAGCCTATTAGAATGCCAGCGTCAGCGGAGGTGTGCTCGCTCAGTGTTTGAGGATGTCTGTTGTAAATGGTGCTTTAGAGTGATGCGTCAGATACGGTTAAGAACCTTTTGGACGTTCGTATCTTTAAGTAGTACTGAATTTTTAAGTGAGCATCGGGATCTTACAATGATACTTTTCCAAGCCATTTATTCACATTATTAAACTATAGTTCAATATGAATGTTGTAATGTCCCGATATGGAAATAAAGTTTTCGATCGGCCAAATACAACCATATATTACATTCTATTTCAATGGCCTCCTCGAGTCACATTCTTGGCGAGCTGCGGCAATAACGACGCCTTAAAGGCGATAACACATTGTCTGAGTGGTGTAATGCGTAAGAAAATTTCCTATAGAGCTCCAGACGTATAAATCTGGCAAATGGTCCGCGGAGTGACAATTGAACGTGTCCGGGTTACGACCGGCGACAATTGCCGGTTGGACTCCCCGTTGTCGCTAGCGTGGCACGCGCAAGCACTAAGCTCATTTACTTCCTATAGATCACTTCGTCTACTCTAAATTATAATCGCGTAGAGAGTAATACCAATGTTTTCGCAATTAGTTATTTACGTAATATAACCACAATAACATAAGTGAATAAACAAATAAAAGTACAAGGTCAAAATTCCCTTCAAGTTACCGCTTTATCCATCGAAGTTATACGTTCGCACAACATTGTCATATTAACGATATAATCAGACAAGTCTGTTTAAATTTGCATTTATATTACACAAGTACTGCATAAAATTGTCCGTGCCACAGTCTTGGTGAGCATTAGATCAAATCAACAATGTCTAACTTTCGGACATTTGGTACAAATATATGAATGTACATATATATATATATATATATATATATATATATCGCAATATTTTCGATGCTTGCAAGTGTCAAAATGAGTACCGCAACCAAGTCAACGCACTTGAACGAACGCAGGCTATTGATTTTTTATTCCGTTCGTGCAACAAACGAACCTAGATCGCTATTATCATCATGTATTACGTGGTGTTACCGCGTATTACGAAGACGATGTGCTGTCGAGCGGAGCCGATGACAACGCACGGAGACCGTGACGTCACAGCACTCGGTCGCAGGTCGCCGATTGAAATACTATCATAATATGCAATTACTTATTTACAAATGGACTAATTGGCAAAATAAAATATATTTATCTGCATCAATCAAATGTTGAGATTGAGATTGTTAAGTGAGTCAATTAAGATTCCAGAAATATTTTTAGATACTTTTTCATACCTAAAATCAATTCAATTTTTTATGAAAGAGACTTAATATTGTAGTACAATCAAGTGCACGTACAACAATTCCACGCACACTGACACACGATCATGCACACAAGCACCACCAATAGATCTCGGCCGTGTGTATGGCGCAAGTGATTATCTGAAAAATATTTGAAAAGCACGAACGGTGCCAACGACCGCACAATGCGAATACCAAGCGGGGTACTGTTCACATCGCACAGCTGAATTATTAGCTACGCAAAAAAGTCTACAGAAAGGCACCATTATTGTTTTGCAGCACCGCCGAAATGGCTTTTCTGCGGTCGAAAATGCGTGACTCGCTCCTACGATTCTGAAAATATTCCGCCATTGTGAGGCGTACATTTTTCCGAAATTACACTATAGAGAGAAGCCGAGTGGATAACTGGGGAATATCGAAAAAACACGAACTATTGGTATTATTATTATATCTATGTAGGTACTAAGTGAATTAACCTAATTTTTCATTCGCATTTACCTCTCTCCGTAACCGACCGTGGTGGCCTTCAGCGCACTGCTGGGTGGCGATTAGTCTCCTGATGTAAATCATTGTAGGCGCCTAATAATTAAAATGTATTGATTTGATTACATTTACATCGGCCACTAGTAATTCCATTCGAGTGCGCTTCGTTTTCCTCGAAATATTATCGGGTGATTTTTCAACATTTCGAATGCTTGTCTTCTCTTCGCCTATTTATATGTTTGAATGAATAACCAAGTGTCATTATTGGGGGTTGGGACGGGAGGGGTGGGTGGGGGGGGGGGTTTACTTACATAATAAAAATCAGATGTTCCTTGACCAGATTATGAATGTAACAAACTGTAAGGATACTCGACTTTACCATATCAAACAACACCACGCATAGACGCTCGTAACGCAGTGAATTGTAACTGAATAGTGAACGGCGGGTATTACATAAATTGTGTCAGGGATCTCAATACGCCTCATTTCGCGATATCAATATCAATTTAGATATCGGTGGCAAATGTATGAAAATTACTTAATTGCCGTCCCGCCCGAGGACGGTGATCGCGAGTCCGGCATTGACCACTCTTGTTTCCACTGTCCGCATTAGATTAAAGTTCCGCTGCTCTGATTTATGGAAATAGCGTAACTCGCCGGCTCTATTCGTGTTTTCAAAGCTTTATCGCGACATTAGCGAGAGTATCGAAGCGATAGATAGCCGCATTGCAAATTGAATGTTTCGCAACTCGCACGGCTGACGCTTAAGGTGGGAAATTTTAGGCTTCGGGGATTTTCTCTCAGACAGCGGGAGAAGGGAGAGAGTGACAACGAACGAACAGCACCGTTGACGGTGAATCGAATTCGTGGATTTTATCTTTCGAACGCCCAGTCCCAACGTCTCCTAGTTCCCGGCAAACGAATGCAAATGCCACCGGAGTTTTCGCTTGATAAATTATCGTGCAATTTTACGGAATAATGGCAGTACAAGAATCCATTATAGATAAGGTGGGGCAGTTTATCAGCCGCGGGCCGTTCGGTGCCCCGGCAACGTGGACGGGTGGTGTATCGAAACAGGAAAAAGTGAACGCAACGTGATTTATCTGCGACACACTAACACCGAACTGTGGGAAAATCAGTGCACTCTGAAACACTTTCCACGTTACGTAAGTCGAGACAATTCAATTTGCGAGCGGGTCGAGCGAGCTGCAAATACTTGACAGTTCGAAATTACTCGTACAATTGTAAGGAACTGTTACCGTTCTGAGGAGATATGGTGGCAAGTGATTGTAACATGAAAATACTTATACAAAACATACCCAGCAATGGACTGCGTACAAAGAAAGAACCGTAAAAAGCGAGGCATCGACTGAGATGACTGATAATGATGAGATGAAAATAGACTTAACGCAGTCCATCGGCCGTTACATCGTCACATCATCGAAAAGCAGTGTGATTACTATTCTTTACCACTCTTAAAGGTTCAGTTAGAAGCTAAGGTGAGATTAGCGAGTTTCGAAGAATTTTAGTTGTATATTATGTCGTAGAATTGACTATTACTCATTAGACAAAAAAAATCATTCACCTTTTTACATTTGTTTACAAAATTACTACCGGTTTTGAAATAACACAAAAATCTCTCATGATTTTCTCGAACCTTTTATTGGTCTACTACTGGACCGGGTCTCCTCTCATTGCGAGAGAGTGACGTCTTCTCAGTAATACGGATAACCAGTCCAGTGCAGAGGCCCTATCCAGCAGCATTTAATCTCGGTTGAATTATAAAAATTATAAAAAAAAAAATTTTTCTCTAGCGCTCCCCGCGGCCAGTAACATCGTAAACTATAAATACTTCCTCGCGTTCGCAAAAGGAACAATCGTACATAACAATAACAACGGAACCTGAACACATTCAATGTGTTATCGGACAAGTATTTCTATTATTCCAAGTGCAGTAACTGTATAATTAATCACTGGTCATTGTTTTGTTTGACGGTGAAGAATTGCCAATAACAGCTTGAGGCTTTTGATCGGACGCAATTGTAAGAGCTTATTATAATCTTACGGAGAACTAAATAACGCTCTATACGACTATTTACGGCGTTTTCGTTAAATTTTGAGCGGACGCCATCTTTGGTACTTCTTGCGATTTGAGCTGCGTGAATTTGCCAATCCGCATTTGACCAGTACGGTGTGGACTAAGGCCTAAAACCCTCTCACAGTGAGAGGGTTATAAACTAAGCCTTAAGTCGGCCAAAAAAGTACCAGAGCAACATAAACAGTAAACACGCCGGTGCGTCGATGCACGTTATCCAAATTTCCCAACAACAACCGGTTGGACCTTGTAACGATTAATCGATTGTGCCCACAATCGCCGCATCGGTGCAGCGTCAATGTCAGTGAAAGTCCTACCTGAGCGCGCCTACATCTATTTTCTAATACTCGCTTCCGACCATTACATAGACGCACAGTGAGATGTGATCGGTAGGTTAATTTTGTAATATCTATTTCGAAAACATTATTTTATTTAAGCACACGCGCGTACTGCTTACATTGCACGTAACCGAAACAAACACGTTTCCGATCAAGAGATCGGCAGCTAATGCAAATTGTTCGCTTGGCGTATAATAAATATATCCATCACAAACCGACCTATAGCCGTTTTCCATAACACCGATTCCTTTCAAAGCTGACCCGTTCATGAATAGAGCCCGTGTCGACCTACCGTTCTGCGTACACTGTGGTCCGTTTCGATGCGCATCGGGAGCTCGTTCGCCAAGTCCGCCCGAACAGACGAACGGACGGACGGACAGTTACGCAATTACGCGGCGATGTTATAACGACGCGATCTCGGCTTACGTACACGCCACTCGTATGTAAGAAGAGTACGTGAGGCGTTGATGAGAGTGGCCCGGGGATGTCGTCTGTCCGGTCGTTGTATGAGTGGCTTTAGAAATGATTAGGAAAAACGTTCGATCGACGACTGGACCGAAGCAATTCAACACTATTTACTATCTAAAGGCAAAACATCGCAGAAATGAATAACGCACAAATTAAACTTCGAACGATTTTAGATGTAACTAATGTGCTGTGTTTGATAAGTCGGAAAGTTTTAATAGGGCATTATTAAGAATGGCGTGCGTACATAAAAATTGGCAGTTGAAAAAAGTTCGACGAAAGTTCTCATGCATCAGTCAATAAAATCCGTTGCGATTCCAAACGCCGACGGAACCTTGACATTCACCTTTCTTCTGCGGCCGTTTGTGGCCGATTTCCGGTTACCACGAAAGCGGCGTGACGTCACAAATTTAATGAGACCCGACTTACGGCAGTGCGAGTTTCGATGTCGATTGTAAAAGATTGTTTTCGCCTTCACGTTTCGGTTCTCAAACCTGTTTAGATCTGCTGATTCTTATCTGTATGGTACAATGGAATTATTGGATAAGCATACAACAATAATTTGGCCTTTCCAAGCCCTGATTTTGCAAGTTGTCGCAAATGTGTTTCAATTGATATTGGCAATATATAAGAAAAAATACAAACTACCGGACTACTGGGATAAAGAGAAAATACATATATCGCGTCAATATAATCGCCACTTTGTAAACACAGTTACGCGCAATCCGCGACCCCACGTGGACGGTCACGATTCTCGCGACAGAGGAAATGTCGAAAACATCATTGCAAACGTCACCTTACGACCCCGTCTGACCAAATAGATATACGATGTGCGATGGGTGAGCTCTAGGAAAGCCAGCGCCAGTCGAAACACTCATGCTTCGTATCAGTTCGGTTACCTACACTTACGTGTCTATTAGAGACCGAATGATGGACAAATACTCTCGTTCGCCCGCGAGGGGAATGACGAGAGGAAGGGGGAGAGAAGGGGGGGGGGGGGATTAAGCGTAAACGCGGAACCAATCTAATTGATATATCATTTTTCAACATCAGTTGAGTAAATGCTTTTAGTGTAAAAGCCACTATCTTACCTATGCCATTATCGTTATAATATACATTATTTAAAAACCGTTCGTCGTACAAAGGCATCACAACGCCGCGTATCTTTCGTTCGCGTCACGACGGAGGGGGGAGAGATTGTTTTACGTAAAAAATAACGAGAGCGCAATTGCGAAAATAAACACGACACATTTGCACTCGTAAGCGATCGGTAATAAGTGCAATAATAATTAAAAACAATACCAATTGGGAACAATTTCACACACGGCCATCCAATTTCAAATTAGGCAATTTAACGTATGTATACCTACGTGTTATGATACCCGGACAGTCGATAAACGTAACATATTTAATGATACCTGTTTAAATATTCCTATAACGCTCAGACACAGAACAAACCTTATGTGCTCATCATAAAAATGTCTATCTCGGATGGGAATCGAAGCCACGATCTCCGGTGGAGCGGCCAGTGCGTCTAACCAGCACACCGATAGGCCAATCGAATTGTCATAATTAACATTACAGAGCCGTGACAATCTTATCATATATGTAACTGTGGGTAGGCAGTTATGACTTCTCTTTTTATGGTACGTGTTGCTTAAAAGCGTGCGATAAAAATGAGGCGATAAAAAAATTACGCTACAAATTATGTACGTACATACCAGTTACTGATATTATGCCATTTATTACGCGTATTAACGGTAAAATCTAGTTACAATGCTGAACAATAAAATAGGCACACATAATACGTACAACGTACATACATAGAGTCGATCCTACTTCCCATAGGGGTGGGTGTAGGCGTAGATCTCCGAAGGCTATGGTCCTGAAAAACTTTATAATTTTTTAAAATTGGGATTTCAATATGGCCAAAATTATGAAAAGTTATGAACAATGTCGTTGGAAGTATTTGGAAACAGTTACGTGCATACGTTATCAATTAATTGCTTCAGATGAATTAAAAAAAAAAAAAACTAGTTTTTACCATATTATATTATCGAAAAAAGTAATGAAGACGATTAAGTACATAGTACCTACGTAAATACAAAAACGACTTAAATACGTCAAGGAAAGAGCAAGGCGGAGAAGAGAAATAAAGAAAGCTGACCCCATCAGCATTTAAGATATATAAGGTAGCAACTGAAAGAGAGAGAAAGATAAGGAGGAAGCATAAGAAGGAAAGAAAAAAAAAATCACACAAAATTTACGACTGAACAATCTTATCGTCGCCAATTAAGAGAATTGCGGCTGTTAACATTTCAATTTGTTGTCGGATAAAGAAATGTGACCATAAAACGAAAAACTTACAAGCGTTGTGCGGCACACGATACTTTACGAGTCGTGACACTTGTTGTGCTATGTTATGACTTGTTATATTTGTTATGTTATGACACTTGTCGTTTCTATCTGCGGTCAGGGTTGATTGAATGACCCCCGCACGCCCGATAGCGCGACGCGAAATACCATCGTTACGTGTAATCTTGCGGTTTTGCAAGCAAACTTCACACACAGCACACATCAAAACACGGAACACGTTAGTTACGTGTTGATGATGCATCGTAATATATTGAAACCGGACGCAATATGCACATTTATATAGGTACCCACGTAGCAGATACATCGTTACATATTCCCTATCTATACTAATATTATAAAGCTGAAGAGTTTGTTTGTTTGTTTGTTTGTTTGTTTGAACGCGCTAATCTCGGGAACTACGGGTTCGAATTGAAAAATTATTTTTGTGTTGAATAGTCCATTTATTGAGGAAGGCTATAGGCTATATAA
>DWDX01001905.1:0-16782 GCA_018245675.1 Agara michaeli | reverse complement strand
CTGCTGTAAATATTAGCTTGTAGTCTAAATTGTAGGCCCGTGTATTTATCGGTCAGTGAACGAGTTTTGTACGGTCATGAGCGCTTCGACTTCCGTACGACTCGCCGCGCGCTTCGTGCTGCTTCCATTCGAAAATGTAACTACGCAACGGTCTCTTCGCCGTCGCTTCCGTATTCCGCGTTCCCGCGACCGCTCGTAGCTCACCGCTGAATACTGATAACTGTTTATGCATCGTTTACATGAGGCTAATTGTTATTGACGAGTCACTTCATCCGCGAGATGAACATAGAAGTGGAAAAAAGGAAATCTTATCGTACGGCAAAGCGCACCTCGTTCGATATCAGACGTCGCCGTTTCGACGTCGATACCGATCGTCGTCAGTCGCGCGTCTCGTCCGGATGGAGTGCAGTAGCGAGCTCGTTCCATGAAATCGGTCGGTAATTATAACGAAACGGTAGCTCGTCGAGGCCCGGAGGCCGATCGTCGCTTCTTAAAAGTATCGTTATTCGACCGGCGGCGAGGAGCGGCATGCCGACGTCACGGACGGACGCGACAGTTTATATGACACTCGATAGTTCGATGGCCGGCCTCGCCCCTCGGGGGAGACGGCCCTCGGTCACGGTACGGTCGTCTCCGAGACGCCCCCGCTCCGGCGCGACGTCGGGTCCCGTCCCCCGCACCCGCGCGCGTGTCCTCCGCGCCCGCTGTTTAAATTCCACGGTCGATCGACGAACGGTCCCAGCGAGACGTTCTATCGTCGGTCGTTCGCGGCAGCGGGCGAGGCGATCGTCGAGGAATTTGAACAGGCGGGCGCCGGGACGCGCGCTCGCGGGGCGCCTTCGCCGTACTCGTCGCCGCCGGCGCGAGGCCCGCGAGAGGCTCCGTCCCGCCTCGCAATAGCGCGAACGTCTCCCGGCGCGTCGCGGTCGGAGCGAGGGTCGTCTGAACGTTCCGTGAGATGTTCGCGTCCGTTTGGACGGAACTTTAACGGTCGCTGCACAACATTTTATGAAAATCCACTCGGTCTGTTTGCTACGGTGCTGCTAAACGGTAACGGAGAACGTAGTTATACAACGATATTGTAAGAAAATGCTGCAATTATTGTGTGCGCCCGAGCGGGGCCGAGTCCGCCCGAGCTCGCCCGAGCGGCCGGCCGTACAACGACAGCTGCAGCATTTTCGCGACAGCGGTGACTGCATCAATGAGATCGTTTCTCTGTCCGTCGTTCCTTCCTACGTTTTGTTCTTGTACAGATCTAATTTTGTTTCACTTTACGCCTGTTTTTTTTTAGGTTTTAAAATGGACACATTTGAGCCGACGTCGGTATTTTTTGTATATAATTATGATCAGTGTTCCGGTGTTTAGTTTATCCAAAGAAGAATGTGTTCATTTATAAAATTATTTCTTTTTTTATTTTGAATTTTTATGAATCGAGATTGTAACATAATTATTTATTGGATCCAGAATTGCATTTCCACTCGATTCCTTATCGTTTAGTCGGTTCGGTGCACCCGCGGCGACCCGGCCGCCGGGCCGCCGCGGTGTCGTACCGTCTCGTAATAATGTAACGATGCTCAAAATGACGTATAATCCGTTTCGGCGATCGAACGATCGAGTGATGTTTGCATATTATTCTGAAATGAAAATGTCAATAAAATGGTATTTTAAAAATCTCATTGCGTTTCTCTTTCCCAACACTGACACGCAACCTTACGTCCCGTCGTGACCCTGCGGATCCCGCGCGGGTTCGACGAGCGCCGGCCGCGAGCGTAACGTTAACGATCATTACCGGCGAGCGGCCGCGCGCCGGCCGGTCGGCCCGGTCTTGGATAACGCGCGCGGCCAGCGAAGCAGAACTACCGAGCGGGCTACTGTCATACAAATATGCGATCACGCGGCGTGGACTCGGTCGCGCGTGGGAGAGGGGGAGGCGGGGTATCGATTACGACGATGAAATGAAGACGTCCACTCATTTTTATAATCATTTTATTGTAAAACAACGAACCTCTACACGACGATCGCTCGCGACGCGAGCGGGGCGCGGCACTCGCCGCACGGGAGACGGCCGCTGCGTCCGAGTTAGCGTGAATGTATCGGAGATCGTTAAAAGAAATCAAGTTTTCGTTTCAGTGGCTACTTTGACAATTACGTGACAGTTATCGTCCGATATCGCAGTAGTCGAGCGGCGCGACGTCTCTTCGATATTAAAATAAATTATGTAACACTAATACAAGGCACGAGTACAAATGTGCCACGATACGACCGGGCGAGTCGCCGGTGCCCGTCGAAATAAATAACAACAGTAGCGGTCAAATATATGAAATAATACGTGTGCACGCGAAAATATTTACAAAAGCCCGCACTAAATATCAAAGTTGACCGTTGCGGCTCGGAGGTGCTCTTCGGTGAGCGCTTCGCGCCCGCCCGCTCGATGTACGTGCGACGGGCCGACATCGATATGTATAAATCTCTAATATTTTGTTACAGCTATACCACATTTAAAAGTATAATACGGCCGACCACAGTTGCACGAACGTAATCTAGTGTATATCTACAATTCTACAATACGCTCGTCGCGGCCGGTTTCGTAACGGCCGGTCCGCGGCGCCACTGGATCGCGCGAACGTTTCCGCCAGACCACCTAATCGTAATATTTCCATGGTTATATCGCAATACGCAAAACTGATGCATATTGCTAGATCGCGAATACATACGGCCGATAACGAAGACGCACCGCGCGAGCGTCTTTCATAATCCGTAGCGCAGCGCCAGCGTCGCGGGCCTCTCTTCGACCTCCCGCTTCTCTTCCTGCTCCGGCACGTAGTAGTGCAGCTCGTAGGCCGGCGACAGCTCCACCGTTACGTTGTCGCAGTTCGGATCGTAGGGCTCCGGCACGCTGAGCGGCTCGTAGTCGCGTCGGTTACCGAACGGCCTTCTCAGATACGCTCGCGACAGCGCTACTTCCCTGTCGTCGTAGTCGGGGCCGGCGTGCACGACGCTGTTGTTGTAAAGCAACGGAAAATCTGTTTTGAACCGTTTCGAATTTTCATTAAAGTTAGCGACGAATCTGTCGAAGACGTCCTTGCGGAACTGCGTTTCATAGTCGTATTCTTCATTCGTTTTCATGTTGTCTTTCGCCGTATTCGTTTTAAACGATTCGTTTTCTGCGACCCCTTGAGGGGGTCGCGTGTACCCCGCGAGATCTCTGTTTTTATCCTCAGCTTGTGCCGCTTCATTCGTGTATTGTTTTATACCATAATTTGCCCTGTTGTATTCTCCATCGGCCGCGAGTGCACCGAAGCTCTGGTCCGGCAATGTGGTCAAAGGCGGCGTTGTCAAATAAAGGTTTCTTTCTAAATTCCTGTGATCTTGTACGTTATCATCTTTCAGTCCGGTCGTGTCGGGGCTGTTAGAATAATACATGCCGCTATCATAATGGGCCGTTGGTAATTTGCGGAAAATCGGTATAACATCTTTAGATGATTCCGTAAAAGAATTGATTTTATGTTGTACGTTGCCCTTTTGTTTGTGTTTCCTCGGCCTCGTGGTAGTTCGAGGAGGAAAATATTGTATGGTACCTTTTCGTTCAGATGTATAATGGTTCACTGGAGTGGTATATAAAATGGTGAGCGGTGGCGAAGTGAATGGCGTGTAGGTTGTCTGTATGGGGACAGTGTATTTCTTTATATCGATCTTCGCCATATTTAAATAGTCTGCAATATCATCGTCATCATTGGATTCGTAATAGTCGAATAAATTAAACGACTTCGACGGTTTTATTGTAGTGAATTTGTTGGCGTCTTTTTTGAGTGCGCTAGTAGTTTGCGCTTTACTTAGCGTCGGGGAGGCTGGAGTCGTAAAGCCGAGAGTGCTTTGGGTATCGGAGTTTGTAGACGGTAACGACGTAGTTTGAATAGGTGTAACGATAGTAATATCTGTCGTTAACGAAATATCGGTTGTGGGACCGGTTTCGAAAGAAGAATCTTCAATTGGTGTTGCAGTCGTGTTCTCTTCCGAACTGCTACTATTCTCTTCGTAATCTGTATAAAACACATTCCCAAACAAGTCAATCTTCTTCTTCTTTGACTTTCTTTTCTGAGCTATTTGCTCGAGTCTCTCTCTTAGATCGGGCAATTCACTTTTTCTGTCCTTCTCTGGTAGATTATTCCATTCTGTCTCTGTCTTGTTTTTCAAGACTTGAGTGAAAGGTTTCGAAGAGTTTTTAGGTTTAAAAACGATTCCAAGCGAACTAAGACTTTCATTTCTCCAACTGTTATCGTCCGGATCTCTAACGAACGGTTTGGCTGGTTGAACTTCTATCTTTTTAAGAGGTTTATAGTTAGGATTAACTGGGTAAAGAACGGTACTTTTTAACTTATCTGAACTAATGGGCTTAACGCTTAGATTGTCGTCGGGTGAGTTGTGGGCAAGTGGCACGACTGTGTCATTAAATAGCGTCACATTAGTTCCTGATTTATCTATTGCTTTTTGTTGTTGTTCATCTCGATGGCGCTTTGCGATTTCTTCGTTATCATTCAATAATTCTTCTTTTAATAGTTCTTCTTTAATTGCGTCCTCTGCCTAAAAGTATGGAGTTTAGTTTTAATGTTATCGAAATTAAATACGAAATCATGCTCGTCTTTTCCCACTTTTGTATTAATAATGATATTAAAATAATAATGTCTTATAGGTAGTGACAATTTTCCATATTTGTAGAAATTAAGATGCAGTTAATCAAAAAATTCTTATATGCGAATTTGTCTGTTGATTACTCAAATTTTTAAAATTATGATTTTCGATAAACAATTAATGTCTAATGGATTTTTCATTGAACACAAAAAAAATACAATACTAGTAAGTATTTCTTACACCTAAAACATTTGGAAAACCATTACTTACCAGTTGACCTTGCGATTCCATTCTATTTTCAGTTTTGTCTTCGGGAGTTTCATCTTGTGTATCTGGCGTCTCCGCATCAAAGGGACCTTGCAACGCTTCAGTACCGTTAGGTTTTAAAATATCTACACTTTCTGTTATTGTATCTATAGCCTTCGCTGATAAATCTAAGTAACCAGCCCGTTTAGACGATACCGTATTGGGGAATTCAGAACTGTACTTTGATTCTGATGTGCTCATTATTGGTGCGCTCGATTCTGTGTTTATATCATTTTCTCCGGTTGATAGCAATCGTGTAGTAGATTCATCATTACTTTTATTACTAAACTTAGCATATGATAATAAATCAGTTTTTAATTTTTCTAGTGATGGTATATCAGACGTGATAGCGTCCTGTAAAAAGGTGCGACCTTGTGTTGTCTCTGAATTAACCATTATTTCTTTTTCGTATATTGTAGTTGGTGGTGCTTCATAAAGTGTAGTAATATTCATTTCTATATTATCAGTACTAGTGTCAGTGGCTATTGATTCATCCGTAGTTGTAATTACACGTTTTCTTTCAATAATCGTATATTTTTTTCCTGTTGTTGCAATGGCGCTACTTGTTGATGATGACATTTCTATGGGCTCAGATGATTTTTCTGTAATATGAGATTTCATTGCATCCGACCCTAGTACTTCGTTTGCCAAATGCATACTTTGATTACTGTTTGAAACTCTCTTGGTAACTAATGTGATAACTGTAGAAGGTTCATTTTCGTTTGTATCTTTAGTTTGATTTGCATTTATAATTTTGTCAATATATGCGGAAAAGTCGGTTCCATTTTTCTGTGGCTCTTCTAACTGTAAATTATTAATAACGTTTGAGTTTTCACTTCCATATTCCCTTTCTTCTTTTGCTTCTTTAGTTTGCGTGTTTACAAAAATTTCTTTCAAGAAATTTTTCACGCTCGAAGAAGGTACTTCAGTTACTGTTTCTAAACGAACTTCCGAAGTCGTTTCGGAAATATTTAGCGGCACGGCTTCTTCTGAAGGTATTGTAATGTCATAACCTGTGCTTGTATTTCTCTTAGTTAGTCTTGAATTCAGTGGTGCTGCATACAAATTTTTTACGTTATTTAATGTTAAACTATTAATATCATTGGGTCTTTTTAGGTCATTCTTAAATTCCACCGTTATACTTCCTTGTTGCATAAGATCTTGCTTAAGATCTCTGGTAACAATTTTCTTGTTACGATTGATAAGTCCCGGGACCGGGCCGCCGACTATGGACAGCACTACTGTTGCAGAAACCGCGAAAAACCTGAAACAGATAACGACATCGCAGCGTTTAATTTCTTGCAATACAATCAAGACCAAGAATAAGCATGATTTTTCCGTGACCAAGACTATTTCTTGCATTACACCTGCCTAATGTGCGAAACCTAAAAGTATAATAAACAACAAACAGAATTAAAGTGCGGTTTTGATACGATGCTGGGCAGTGGTTTCGTTACGTCGGTCAACGGATCGCGAGTGTGGGCCAGGACCCGTCGCTTTCGTCGATCACGCACAGTTTTCGCAAATGGAATGGTTGCGAGGGTTATTGATGATCACGCAGAGGCCGGTATCCCTGCGGCTCGCGTGTCTCGCCGCCGTATATTACGATTATGCGTACCTCTCCGACGGCACGGGGCGAAGAACAAAATAATGTATAGATCGACATAATTACCGCTTCTTTATATTGAGATATAAGTTACGAGAACGGATGCACTGTCGAGTTATTATTAAACAAACGCAACCGCAGCGGTCTATTGGCGAACATTGTGTTATTATATAAGGTTCATTGTAACGAGGAATGTTTGTCAAAATAATGTCCATTGTATTGTCATCGTTTGACGACGTCCCACGGAATACAATACATCTTCGATATTAAAAAGATAGACTATAATAGATTTAGATCTTTACAAGGATTTACGAGCTAGAAAGTAGGCTTCTATAAAAGGAACCCGGACCCTTCCGGACTTCCGAAGATGAATGTGAATTCCGGCTTTTTTATTGAACTAACACCGACACATGAGAAACGCATCCCGAATTCCTGAACATTTCATTTGAAATGCAAATTGCGCAGAGTTCATAGTCCCCGCCTAATTGGTCGAAACATTAGACACTTTAATTAGTTTAGGATAAATACAGTTTCCCCGCCGAATTAAAACTACACTGTCTGAAGGAAATTCAATATGTATTTAACAAAAACGGCTCTCGTGTCGTAATTGAAAACATATTGCTTCCAAATTATGATAATATGAATAGTTATAAAGGAATCCGGAGTAAAATGCTAATGACACGAGCTTTATCGTTGTACTTTAATGTACCTATTGGTTAATAAATATGTGTGAACTACGGCAATTAGTTCGGATACGACTAGCTCACGACTTCTTGGGACGAACTACAGGAATCGTAAGATTTTTATTAGTTGTACATCCATGTAGGTAAATACATCTTAGAAGAACCATCATCTCAATGCCCGGTCATCTATTAAATAATTCAGTAATGCGATTCTTTCTACAGATGCAAAACAACAATAAGGCATTAATGGTGCTCGTGACAAATAGTCCGGTGCCGCCGCTCGGCGTATCGAAAAACAATGCACATTTCAAATAAAACCAAACTGGCGGTCAGTCACTGCTTGGATATGAATTTTACTATAATGAATGAGTTTTTATCGGATCAGTGTACATGACTGGTTTTTAATGGAGAAGTATGTGTTGTAAGCACCAGAATGTAAGCATGGTCAAACATTAAATATTCCGAGTCCTCCCGCTATAGATGGATAACCTTCCACGTTTATTTAAGGAGTACTATCATATTTGTCGAGGAACATAGATTTTCATGCGATCACGATATAGAATATCCATAAAAATACGATAATGAAAGTATTCCGCTTTCAGGTACGACATCGATTGTAGCTTGTTAATGATAGCAAAACGATATTGTGGGAAGGTATTTAGACCGGCTCGGTCTAGTGGGTAGCCCTGACCCTGACCGCCGTACCCGAGGTCACCGGTTCGATTCCCGCCTAGGACAATTATTTATGTGATAACCACAAAGTTTTTCTATGTGCCCGGATGCAAACGTGTATATTTAAGTATGTATTTAGATATGTATATTACGTATTTTTTCCTACCAGCTATCTGATTACCTTCATACAGGCTCTGCCCAATTGTCTCTGCCTATCTCTTTGGGAAATAGGTTTAACCGTATGTATGTATGTATATAAATGCTTTGAAAACCTCAACGTCTGTGTTATTTATAGGAACAGAAATATAAAATAGTTTGTTACTGTGATTACGCAGTATACAGCACAGTACTTACACATTTGCCCATTTTCTTCCTCCGGTTACTATAGACTCGCCTTTTGGTCTAGTGATTAGAGAGCCTGACTGCTGAACCGCAGGTCATGGATTCGATTTCTCGGCCCGGGACAAACAATTGAGCTTTTTTGTTCTGCCTGGTTGTAATAACATATCTACATACGTGTTACGTTACGTGTACATGTTTGCCTGTGTTCGGTTCCCACAGTACAGACTGGCTGGTTTGGGATCACATGCCCCCCGCGTAGGAGTCCCGAGACATAATATTTATAATATAAGCAAAATATTGCGGTCACGGAGATTGTCATTTGCTAATCACCAAAATGTCTACTACTAATCTCATATTTATCATTAAACTCTAAACATACTAAAAATATCTTCTCTATAAGTGTTTCGCAGGCGAGATCTTTGAAACAATGTAAGTGACCGAGGCGTTAACACTTTCAATTTTACATCTGTTTTCACTTCATATGCCTTTAATTAAATGTGTGGGTGACATTATACTGCACTATATTAGTTTCTAAAAATAACATAATCTACACGTCAGATACGCGCTCAAAAAAAATAGAGGTGTTTGTAAATAAAACAGGAAAACTCAGACGTTTGGTCTGCTACCCGTTGTCGGGCTCGAGTTTCTCCCGCAACCAAAATACGTCGCTTCAATACGATTGAAACAAGAATGAAATATAAGAACGGTAATGCTGGGTGGCGGCGGAAGTATGATTGAACACTTCAAATAGATCATACCTAGTGTGATGTAAACGCGATTGGTCGAGACAATTATTTAGGTATTATAAAACGTTCTTACGACGTAAACAGACGTACCCGCGGGGCGCCGCTCGTGTTGGCGGACGACGTAACTCTTATGTTAATGCCGTTTTTGCCGCACACACGTCGGCCAAGCGTGAACTTCTTGCCGTTTCATATTGTTCTAATTTATTTCGATTATTTTACAAATCGTTCGCATGCATAAAATACTCCGCGTTCGTATGTTTAACCGACTTTTCCAATCGGTCTTTCTACATATCTATTCAAATTGCCATGTATGTAGGACACGCGGAAATATTTGAATAAACTTCACACTGACTATAATTTATTATGATTTTATTTTTATATTCTACATGTCGATATTAAACTTAATAACGACCATAATTTAGCATATGATGTCCAAATAATTTTCAATTTTGGTAACGTACAAGACGTCGAGCGTCGGAGAGACTCGCGAGGTGTCGTGAGATCGTTTCAAAAAAAGTCATCACCAAACGGCGGCCATCGGCGGCCGCGACGCACCGATGCACGTACCTGAACGCGTTGCACGGTGACATCTTCCCGAGCGGCCGGTTGCATCACATGTAACACATGCTAGACCGCACGCGCGCTCGCCGCCGTCGCCTCGCGATCACTGCGCCGGCCGTTCGCCGATATCGATGATTATCTACTGTCGAACGCCAAACTTCCTTCCATTGAGCAACGATACTTCACGTTAAGGACGTCGGTTCTTCTGTTACCTGGATTTCCAGTCTCCGTTCCGCGCTCCGGCCTTCGGCGCAGTTTCCATTCGGATGCGGCGCCGCGCACCTCGCGGCGATTACGATCGTTCCGATACCACAACGTTAGGAACCTATCGATTACGTAGCCGCCGGTGATCGATTCAATGATATACGTATTGATTATATTAATATCCTCTGTGCATGTTAGTGTGACGACTGGTAATTGAACGGTAACATCGTGGAGCGGTTACGACACTCTCGGGTGTCGGAGACGTTTTGCGCATTGTGAGTTTCTCAATTTCCCACAAACGTTCCGATCAGAGCCACGCGTCACCGCGTGGACTCTATGATCTCAGCGTCGCTCGGCCGGGCACGCAAAGAATTCAAATTCGAATATTTATTTGTCAATAAGGTTTAGACGTTACATAATATTAATAACTTTAGCGCGCACTTATTGTTCGACTGACTGTTCTATCTCGACCAAATAGGTCAGATACTGGCTGATGGAGGAGTCAAGAGTCCCCGAAACCGGCGTGCATGCATGAAGAGTGCGATGAATGTAGACGAGGCGCGTCAGGTTTCCAAGGACAGAGATGTTTTGCACTCGGTGCTTTCTGCCTACTCCGTTAGGGACCTGGCGTGACGGTATGTTGTTGTTGTACATTAAAGCGATTTTCCTTTTGACGATAATGCAAATGAAGAGAGGTACTTAGGTACCTATTTCGTATTTAATAAATATTAAATGTCTACGGAATACGAAGAAATAAGTAGGTACTTCTAACTTCATTTGCATTACCGTCAATATTATCAATTATAATTCCCTTATTAAGGAAATTGTTACCGTCATTTTGGTGACGGTTTTTTGTAATAGCAGAGAATATAGGAGTTAACCTTTTATATACCCACCTAAAGTATAAGCAAATTTGAACAATTAATCATTACTTAATAATATAATAAATGTCAAAGTAACTCTGTCTGCTCCTCTTTGATACTTAAACCACTGAACCGATTTTAATGAAATTTGGTACGTTTAGATGTGACCTATTGCCGGACACTTCGGACGGTTTCAACTCCCTGCCAGACACCCCTAAACTTTCATCAATTATCGGTATACATTCTTGATATACGGCATATTATAATAGCTGAATCTTATGTATGTTACTTGGGCAAATTGTCAACAGAACACGAGTGAGTCACGAGTCTGCATGAGAGCAATAGACTTGAAGCGTTGGACGCTGTTATAGGGGTTTCGATTGCGTCGACCAGCTCGTAGATAGAATAGATGGATTGATTTTAAAAACGTACCTAACATTGCTTACAATGAGACATTTGTGTCCCAAAAAAATATACACGCAAAAAAACGAGCTAAAACTGTACTTGACTAAAAAAACTACGTACTACTCTGTAGCCGCATGCCTGGAAGAAGGAACTTAGAAATGGTTGTCAACCTTTTACATGAAAACAATTGTCCAAAAGAGTGCCGATAGGATTTTATCCTTCCCATTTTTTCCTCTTGGTCTACATTGCACCAAAGCCGTTATAAATCCCGGGTGTAATAATAAGTATCTTGATATATGTGCAATGCTGGGTACGGTTTTGTGTTTATTTTAAATAAGTATTATGTTACATGTGTCAATTTTGGTGTAATAATTTAATTTAGTAATAATAAATAACTATTGTAGTTTAACTTCGACTTCTTAAATCTGTATGCCGTAAAAGGCAGAATATTGCCTGAACTAACAATCCTGTAAAATATTTATATGTACCCATATTTGTGCAAATAAACGTCTTTATATTTGTCTTTGTGTGCAGACATTGGAACTTGCATTGTAACAGATATACCTATTGGATATAATTAATATACCGTCCAGGGTCAGAGGTTCGTTTAGTGTACGTAAATTACCAAATAGATTATAATGGTAGATATATAATAGGTGCGAACACTTATCTATTTTACAGTCTTTTGCGAGGTTTAAAGAGAACCGCAGTTTTTGAGTCGTGTCGAGCAGTTCCTATAGACGAGGAACTCAAGAAAAGGTATGTGCACCTGCACTGCTTTGAACGTGTCATTGTTGAGTTACAGTTTGCATTTGTAATTTTAAGATATGCGCAACTGCTTCGTTCTTGTAAGCTTATTCGTTTTTTAATTTAATAAGGATATTTAAATTATTATCTATTACCACCAATTTAATAAGAATAATCATGTAAACCGAACATGTACTAATTTTAAAACTGAGTAATAGAAAGGGCTGAAATTTTTAGATAGGAACTTGACGTTTATCTCTAACTAGCTGAATCGGCAAACGTTGTTCTGCCATATAAATTATTAAAATAATGGTATAATATGAGAATAATATAATATGGTATAAGAAAGGGCTAAAGCATTAGGGAAATCGACAAATACCACCACCGTCGCTATTTTGTTCAATGCATTGGTGGTTATAAGTCCAGGAAGAAATCCAGACTGAAATACAGTCAGTAGGATATTGTCAGAGAGAAACATAGAAAAATAAACGTAACGTCACGCCTGTAATCCCCTTAAGGGGTAGGCAGAGGAGTCTAGTACACCCCCACATTTCACCAGTTACGTTTAAGTCCCACAATGGAATAGGTGACGAGCCTATTGCCATATACCGGGCACACATCCAGACTCCGAGTCACTGCTAGAAATTCTAAACCAGAAAAATCCAACAGTACCCAACCCGGTATTTGAACCCAGGTCCTCCCGCGCTAGCAACCGCCCGACCAACGAGGCAGTTCTACTTCTACGTTCAGTTTAAAAATAACAATAACTGGGCCAATCCACACACGGCTATGTAATTTCAAATTCGCTAATAGCCTGTATCACGGTAACCAGACAGTTGATAAACAGCATACGTAAATTTCTAAACAGGTAGATAATTTTACAATCAGATGTTTGATGATGATGATTACTTTATATTATACCAAACTAATTTTATCGTTTTAAATAATTGTATAGGTAAAATAAGGTGTTAAATATCAACATTTTTGTAGCCTGGTTGATGCGCGCTGGACGGCTGCTTTGCTCGTCATCATCTAAGGGCACCACCGTCTTAGGGCACCACCATCTAAGGGCACCACAGAGCTTTGTCCAGAACTTTACCTACAGTCCAACATAAACGATTGACGCGGATACTACAAAAAAACATAGTTTATTTTTTAACCGACTTCAAAAAAAAGGAGGAGGTTCTCAATTCGTCTGTATTTTTTTCTGAGCACTCTTCATATACCGCATGTAATTGGTACCTTGTAATTTCTATTATGAAAGCAATAACAATCCGAAGATGTTGCAGTACAGGCTTATATGTATATATAGATATAATAATACTGCTCAATCTACCGTCTAGCAATATACCGGCGAGGGCTAGTGATGTGAAACCCAATAAAATAGGTTCGGTTCGCTGAGCTCACTTTAATTAAAATCGACTACAAGTATTCTGTTCATACTAATGTTACAGAATGAATTAGGTATTTAAATTTCAGCCATACTTTAAACTATAACCATAGCTAAGCATTTAAACCGTAGTTTATAATAACCATAGAGAAATACTTTTATATAAATAAAAGATAATGATCTAAATATATACAACTCAAAGGTGACCGACTGACTGACATAGTGATCTATCAACGCACAGCCCAAACCACTGGACGGATTGGGCTGAAATTTGGCATGTAGGTAGATGTTATGACGTAGGCATCCGCTAATAAAGGATTTTGATCAATTCTACCCCCAAGGGGAAAAAAATAGGGGATGAAAGTTTGTATAAATCTCTGCTGTAATTAATTGCTGTAAATAAAAATATTTGTCAAATTTTGCAAGGTATCCTAGAGAATTAAAATGCTGTCCAAAGTCACTGTTTCACGCGGCCGAAGACGCGAGCAACAGCTAGTAATAATAATAATACTCAATACATGCCCAATAGTACGCAAATTCTTACAATTAAATACCGATAAAATTAATGACCTACATAATACGTATAAGAAACTGGACTACACTTGGCAAAAGCCCGTATAGTCTCAGTATACCTGGTTTAAAGGCCAGAGAAAAACAAGAAAGAAAGTAATACTCTCAAAGAAACCTAACCCCGGAAACAACTAACGCTAACTAAATGCAGATGCTAGTATAACGGTATTTACAACGAAAAACTATTTTTAAACGTTTGTCTGCCTTTCTGTTCGTACTGACTAATCTCCAATCTTCTCCTTTACTGGCAGATAGGCAATGCAATAAGGAGTAACGTAGGCTAGTTCTAAACATGATGTTCGACTGTCTTACATAATGTTTCCATCCATTGGTCCCTCGCATCTATTGCACGGAGTAAAATTGAAACATGTTATAAATGGGAATGAGATTGGCAATATCATAGCGTGTCCGTAGGTTTGACCGTGATGAGGGGTCGAGGTGCTGAAAACATACGTATTTAATAAATAATGTATTCCTTACAGCTAGACGGGATACGTAACTGAATTTTACATGGCCACAGTGTTGGAATTTATTGGAACGATACCTTTTGCTATCCGAATGGATTTATACGCCAAAAACTATGTTATAAGGGAATAGGATGAGAGGTTATTGGCGTAAGTTACGAGTATGACTGTTAAAATTCGGATACTCGTTGTGGTTACTGCCGGCGTTTGGTGAAAGTAGTTTTTGTATCGCATGAAAAATATATTGGTTTTATACTAAACTAGTTTATGCCCGCGACTTCATCCCGCGCATATATTATTATACATATAAACATTCCTCTCGAATCACTCTATCCATTAAAAAAATCCGCATCAAAATCCGTTGCATAGTTTTAAAGATCTAAGCATACATAGGGACATGGGGACAGCGGAAAGCGACTTTGTTTTATACTATGTAGTGAAATGTACTAATTTCGGATTGGAACTCAGTTTGGCATATAGACATAACAAGAAACGGAATATAGCAATCTTTAGTTTAGTTGCCAATGGAATTAGAATTCTAATTGAAGTTCAATTTTTACTCTATGATACTTTTAACGAATACCTGATGTTTACGAGGTAAATAAACAGTTCAGTTAACTATTTGTCAAGCGTCTCCTTCACAGCCTTCTTTACTGGTTGTAACAAAGAATAAACAATTGATTATTTTAGTACAATTAAATTGTGCTTGATTAGTATTACGAGTAGGTTTTATTTCGTAGCTGTTTGTATCGTTATATATTTAAGGGCTCCATTTGTTCAACAAATTGCCCTAATTAAAGTGCTATTCTATCGTTTCTTTTCATCATTTCTTTTATTATTTTACGTAATAACGAGCTTCAATTTCTTTCCCTAAATGATTACTTTATACCCTTAGGTAAAAGAATTCTAATGAGAGAGAAATTTTAGTATATACTCATAATAGAAAATGATTGTGCCAACTTGATTAATCTAGTATTCATTGACGCAATGAATTTATTTGTTAGGTTTAATATACAGACGCAAAATATGTATTCGCCATTATTTGGTTCATTACTGCAATTTTAGCGCTGTTTAAATAATTATCCTTACTAATATTATAAAAGCGAAAGTATCTCTGTTTGTCTGTCTGTCTGTCTGTCTGTGACATCATCACGGCCAAACCGTTGAACCGATTGTGGTTACATTTCATATAGAGATACTTAAGGGTCGTGAGATGAAATTTTTTTTCCATTTTTTATTAGTTTTTCCAGGAATTCAATTGTTTTACGAAAAGGTGGACATACTGATCTCCATGCGGACGAAGCGGCGGGCATCGCTAGTTTTTTAAAAAAAGTGGGGCGCGATTAACTATAATAATAATAATAATAATTGACAAGAGATAAAAAACAGAAAGACAAGCATGTTGTAACCTATTTCAATATTCCGCTCAGTCACTTCTGAGATGCACTCGACATATTCGTGCCAAATGAAGCCAGTGTTATTGGAATATTCAAAAACAGCCAGTGTGATTAATTTGACCGGAGGGAGAACGTACACAGGGCGAGAAGGGATTTGCGTTCGCGTTCACCGTCCAGCTGAACGTTCGTAACTGTGTTAGCTGCGCTTCTTGCGATAGAGATGTGACAGGCTTATCGATGTTTTATGCATATATAATAATAATTATAATATACCTTGGAACACCCTCAAATACGGCCTGATCCCTACAGACCGTCATCTGAACCCGAATTACTCGGAGCCTATACTATGGTGACAGTTTCTAAAGTACTTATATACATTATATAATACTTACTAGCTTTTGCCCGCGACTTCGTCCCGCCCCCGCCGCAAAAAATGTAATTATTTACGACATCACATTAGAAACGTCAAAAATAACACTATTTCTCTGCTATATAATGGATGTTATTATACATATAAACCTTCCTCTTCAATCACTCTATCTATTAAAAAAACCGCATCAAAATTCTTTGCGTAGTTTTAAAGATCTAAGCATACATAGGGACATAGGAACAGACAGCGGAAAGCGTCTTTGTTTTATACTATATAGTGATGTGTATCATATGTCGGATAGAGATAGTACCATAATATAAGCATTTAATTGCCTATGTTATTTCATATGTGAGGTGACTAAAGCTTTCCTAATGAACAGACAAATTTCAGTCATATCGTAAAGCTGCAAGGAAAACAACTGAACATCAAATTTGAGGAACCTACCTATACTTTGATGCTTTAGTACTTAAATACTACTTACAAATACTTAAGTATTCAATCGCTGTAAGTTTAGTTGTTCGAGAATAGAACAATAGAGTTGGCTTCGACGTAGACCGTAGTTTAAGTAGTCAGCTGTTCCAAACTGGGGCTGCTTAAGAGGTACATTTATTATAAGTAAACATTTATTTATATTTCAAAGTGACATTTATGAAAATCGGCAAAATAAAATAGTACCTTGAGCGTCAGAGGTTTAGCGTTGAGCGTTAGAAGTTACCTGTTTTCGAACCCTTTTGTTGATCCACTACTGGCCCGGGTCTCCTCTCATAGTGAGAGGGATTAAGGCTATAGTCTACCACGCTGTCCAAGTGCGGATTGGTAGACTTCAC